>PISX010017436.1:17286-43010 GCA_004024625.1 Mellivora capensis
CAGACTCCCTGTGGAGCTGGGAGCCCGATGCAGGACTTGATCCTGGGACTCCAGGATCATGACCTGAGCTGAAGGCAGTCACTCAACCAACTGAGCCACCCAGGCGCCCTCATCGATCCCTTCTTCTGCATCTTCTAATCTGTTGTTGATTCCCTCTAGTATATTTTTCATGCCAATTACTGTATTTTTCAGCTCTGTCTTTTTTAATCTTTTTTTATCTTTTTAAGTTTTTGGTGCGCTCATCCACTCTTAATTCCAGTGAGTATCTTTATGAGCATTACTTTGAAATCTTTATTATCAGGTAGATTGCTTATCTCCATATCGTTTAGCTCATTTTCCTTTATTTTACGGTGTTAAGAACATATTCCTCTGTCTCTTCATTTGGTGTAACTCTGTTTGCTTCTCTGTATTAGGTAGGTCAGCTACATCACCTGGTTTTGAAAGTGGTGTGGCCCTTTGTAGTAGTAGTACTGTAGTACCCTTCAGTGTAAAACCCCCATGGTCAAAAGAAGCAGGCACCCCAAGGGGTACCCCCTGTAGGGACTCCATCTACACTCCTCTTATGATAAGTTGCATTTGCTCTGGACATATTGGTGGGTGGGGCTTGCCATCAGTCCGGCTTGCTGCAATGACCCCCATCACCTCCTGCAAATATACTGGGCAGTGTTTTTGTTTGTATGTTGTTGAGCGGTCCAGTAGCAGAAATCTTAGGCACACTGGTGAGCAGGCTGTCACTCAGCCTGGCTATGTGCAGATAATAGCTGTGACAGCTACAGGTGCACTGAAGGTTAGGATTTGCTGCCCACATAATCAGCTAAGAGGTCAAGCTACAGGAACTGTGGACATAGAGGTATGTGGGATTATCTTCCCTTTCCCCTCTTACCAGGGCAGAGTCACATTGTTGTGGCCCTGGTCCTGGCCAGGGCTGCTTACCAGGTGTGGGGGGACAGGAGATACCCGGTGGGAGGGGGTGTCTGCTCAGGCTGGCATTTTGGGTGGGACCTGTCCTTAGGGGATTACTGGGGTGAGACACACAGTAGTAGCATGATAGATAGTGTTAGCACTGACTCCTGCAAGCATATGGCTATCTAGACTAGGGAAGGACAAGATAATTGGCATCAGAATGAGCACTTTTGTTCCTAGAGAAATGTCCTGCAGATCCCTGCTCCTCTAGCACACACCCTAAAATTGGTCAATAAATCACCTTCAGGTATACCTCAGATGATTTTCAAACCTTTGCTTCTGTGTTAGGTCTCAGGCTGAGTTACTTAGCCTACTGCCTTTTTCAGGGCAAAGTGTTAGTTTCTTTTAGCCCTGTGGCTCCCATTTGTGGTTAGTCTCTCAGGGTATTTGGTTCTCAGCCCTGTCTTTGCCCCTCCTAATGTGGCCATCTCTCTAGGACTAGCTGTGTAAGATATGTTCTGCTAGTCTTCAGGTTGTTGTCGAAGTTTGTTACAATACATTTGGTTGTTGATCTGGTATGTCAGCGGGATGACGTGAACTCAGGATCCTCCTACTCTAACATCTTTCCTCAACCCCCTAGTTTCACTTTATAATGACCTTATATTTAGGTCCTTCCTAAAATCCTGGAGATAGGGCAATATTCAATGTTCATCCACCTGGAAGCTGTAATGACCTAGAGATGGGGAGGCTTGGCCCCTTTATACTTGGCATATGTTTTCTGCTTGATCAAAATTCCCAGCACTCGTGACTGTTACCCCTGAATTGTTGCCTTCCAGGCATGTGAGTTCTTAGGTCCTACATAGCATGACCTAGTTTTTAATCTATGCATGAAATGTTACCAAAATTTCTCTCAGAGTCGTGGGAGAATGGGTGGTTTTCATTTTCTTCTTTATAATTTTTGTATTTTCTAAATTGCATTATAAAACATGTATTGGTTTTCTGATTAAAAAAGAGTAAGTTATTTTTTAGATGTAAATCATTAAACACTGTAGAGCCCCATGCTAAAATACAGATGACAGATGTTAACATTATATTCTTAATGGAAAATTACATTTCTGAATTCCCTGAACCAAAATAGTGGGCTAGGTTATTGATGATTTTTTCATTCCCTGTGTTTTTTCCCATTATTTAATAAAAACACATTATTGAAATTTAAATGAGATGGAATAATCTTACTAGACTAAATTGCTTTTTTTATTGCAGAGTATTATACCTTCACCCCAATTCTAAATGAATAATAGCCTTACCTTTAGGAAAACCATTTGGTTCTCTGTGTAAGTAATAAATACTCCTGATAATATGAGGCAAAGGAATGAAACTGTTATCATTCAGATTTTTTATTTCATGGAGAATAATGTTAAACTTAAATTTTTATTAAAATACTAGTGGATTAGAAAAACTAACTGCAGCATAAGCAATATGCAGTATCTCTGAGTTGGTGATCTAAAACATCCCCCCCCCAGGTTTTGCTGAGCTATGATTGACATGTAACACTGTATTAGTTTAAGGTGTACATAAGGTATATATAATGACACATACATTTATGGCAAACCGATTGTCACAGCAACTTCAATTAACATTCATCACTACACATAGGAATTTTTTCTTTTGTGATGAAGAACTTTTAAGATCTATCTTTTTAGCAACCTTCAAATATATAATACTGTACTGTTAACTATAGTCAACCTACTGTACTTTATATCCCCAGGACTTACTCATGTGATAACTGAAAGTTTGTATCTTTTGATCATCTTCATCCAATTGTCCCATCCCTTATCCCTTACCCCCTTCTCTGGCAGCCACCAATCTGTTTCTGTGGGTTGTTTTTTTTTTTTTTTAGATTCCACATATATGTGAAATCATACAGTATTTGTCTTTGTCTGATTTCTCTCACTTAGCATAATGCCCTTAGAGTCCACCCATGTTTTCACAAGAAGCAGGATTTTCTTCTTTCTTATGGCTAAATAATATCTCTATTATTAATAGTATCTATCTATTCAAAAATGCCAAGGCCAAGGGAAGGTTGAGAAACTCTCCTAGATAAAAAATACACATTAAAACTAAAAGTGATATGTGATCCTGATTTTGATCTTGGATGATCAGAAAAATAGCTGTAAAGGTCATTCTTGGAACAACTGAAAGACCTGGAATATGGCCTAAGAACCAGATGATGGTACTGTATCAATAAAATTTCCTGAGTTTTATAACTGCATTGTGGTTATATAAGAGGCTGTCCTCATTTTTAGTAAATTCACTGTGAAATAAGTGGATAAAGGAAAATATTGTCTACTACTTACTCTTAAATAGCTCAGAATAAATAATTTGCATGTAAAGTAAGCATACATATATATATATATATCTGCATTGCTATCTACCCAGCTATCTATCTATGAAAATAGAAGGAAAGAGATAAAACTAAAGAAAAAAATAGAAACAATTGATGGATCTGGTAAAGTGTACGTGGAGTTAGTTTATACTCTTGTAAATTTCCCGTAACTATAAAATTATATCAAAATGAAAATTCCAAAAATATTCTAGTCATGACCTACTCTTTCTTGTCTCATCACCACATGTTCCCAACACTAAGATCCAGCTTCATTAAACAACTTACCTAGACAACCACGTGCTTTCCGGGCTCTATACTTCTCAGCCCACTGTTTTGTCTTCCTAAAGTCCTTCCTTTGTCTTCTCTGCCTAGCTAAAGCCACATAATCTTCAAGACATAGGACAGCGGCAATCATTTCTCGAAGACTTCTAGCCCAACTCAGATTGAATTGACCTTTCTCTCCTGGTACACATTATCTGATCCATGTTGCTAAAATAGTTTGTCCTTTAGAGTAGACTAGGTCGTACTGTGGAAACACGGCCAAAATCTCAGAGGGTTAAAACAGTGGAGGTTTCTTTTTCATGATACCCAAGTGTCTTAAGGATGGATGAGGTGGGCTTTGCTTATTAGGGTCACTCAGGGCCTGAGGATGATGGAAAGTATATTTTGACATGTGTTTCCATGATTCCACATCAGAGGGAAAGGAACATGGGAAATCGTGAGCTGGCTCTTAAAGCTCCTCGTTAGAAACGACTATGTCACTGTGTTCCTTTCTCTTTGGTTAAAGAAGTTATATGGACATGCCTAATTTTACAGCGGGTGGAAAGTGCAATCTGCCTGGAAGGGGACCACGAAGAGCTCTAAGGTTCACTCACAAGGTTTATTGCACGACACAAATGTTACTGTGCATGCCACTACTCTCTAGAGGATTGGGACATCTTATGTCCTATTTATCTTTCCATTCAACCCTAGAAGCCCAATATTTAATACAAAGTCACTGCTTAATGCTTATTGTCTGCTGGAGTGCCCATCAACAGACTTGCCCAGGTTGTGGAATTTCTGTAACTTAGCTTCATGTCTCTGCATTTCTAGCCCTGTTCGCTACAGAAAAAAAAAACAAAAAACAAACAAAAACCCAAACCCACACACAAAAACAACAATAATAACCAAAAAAACCCCACAGACTTCCCTGACAGCGTCCCACCCTTGTTGTGATCTGCCTAGAGGAATCACAGCTACTTTACTAGTTAATATTTTACGTTCCTTACTCTATATGCAATAACCCATTTTAGAATTTTCCTGCAGCCAAAGAATACCAAAGGAATATATTGATTAAAACCCCATAAATAAAAAAACTTTATTTTTTTCAATCTGCCATGAATTCTCACTTTCGTTTTTGAGGCTCTCATTTCTCTTGCATGGCTCTTTTCATTCAAAAAGTCCTCAAAAGGTATAGGAAATATCAAAGTCTAAAACGAGTCTTCCAAAACAAATTCTACCAGGCTGGCGTATGTTCTTGGTTAGCTCATGAAATTAAAAACCTGATTGTGTTTAAATCAGACTCCCACCCATCTTTGTATTTATTCACTTATTTAGTGCTGTTAGGAATATTAGTGCAACTCATTCCTCAGGTCCCACTGGAACTCTAAATTACTAATGGTGTATTTCCCTCTCTGGGAAAGAGAAGAGTGGAAATTGGCTGTAGCAAACGTGCAGAGGAGTAAGATGCTCTGAGGGAACTTGCCTGTTAGGTATATTGAATCATCATCATTTCAGTGAAATGCAACAAAATAGGCAATCTTTGCAGATCAGCATGGTTTTTCAATTCAAGTCAGAATTTTAATGTGCAGCACAGAATGAATAGGGATGATGAATGCAGGAGGCAGTATGCAGGAGTCACTCAAATGCAAAGCATCTGTTGTTGCCTGGATCCCAGGAAGCTGGGTTATGTGGAGAATTTCTTACTGTGCCAGGATGTCTGCCATGTTGAGGCAGGTCAGAGATTGGATTAGTGTTGTGGTTACTCCTACCACCAACCACAGAGGTGTGACAAAAGTGGAAGTGCTTTGCCTAACTCAGGTTTCCAAATGCAAAATGGAAACAATTTGGGTATCTTGGATTTCAAAGAAAGCTTCCATATCTCCCTTTGAGGGTGAGCAATCTCTCAGTGACAGATCTTTTTATGAGATTTCTAACTAAGATGAGCAAGCCTGTTTTGATAACATAAAATTGGCAGGAACTTGAGCTTGAAATCTGAATAGAGCTCAAACTGAGTATCTGTACAAGTTTGAAGAGGCACAGATGATTTTATGCAAATTGTTTGTTTAAGGACTACTTCCCCTGAGCACATCTGCAGGCTCACATGGGCTGAAGGTGGAAGAGGAGACAGAAACTCTTTAGTTAACAGGACTACTGGCTTTTTTGGTTTGTTTCTCCCAAGTAATTAAAAATCAGATTGAGAAATAACGTCTAACGTTCTTGGAGCACTTTTATTGAGAGAGGACCTGGGATAGGTGCTTTGAGATTATGTAGAGGTGCTCCTACTGTTCTCATTTTCCCGATAAGAAATGTGGGGCTCAGGTGTATGAGAGTTTATTCAGTGCCCGTGGAGGTAAGTGGCAGAAAGTGGCAGACAGGGTTTTGAACCCAGGCACTCTGTCAGCAGAATCCACTCATCTAAGTTATGCTATAGTATATTGACCTTCCTAGATAAAACAGAGGAACTCTAGGGAATTACGTAAAACTCGAATAGTCTGAGGGAAAGAATGACAAAAAACTCAGAATACTTTAAATTTGTCGTTCTTACCTAAACTCTGCAGAATATTCTGAAATAGGACAGCTTGTTCATTCCCAGGAAATTGATAGACTGCCTTATAAATGAATAGGCCTTTAGACTTGTGGCCATCTAATCAGAGTCCTCTGTAATACCATTAGGGAGAAGGGTGGAGAATTCCTATCTTTCTCAGTCTGAGACCAGCAATGTAACTATTAGGATTATTGAGGGTAGCCATAGGCTGCACTAAAAAATCTGTTAATGGTTTATCTGATTGGACCTACTTTTGTCTCTATCTCCCCCTCTCCCATGGTATGAATGTTGTAAGTTGAGGTGTTGCATCAGGAGGATGACAAAAATGGAGGAAGGGGACTTGAGAATTTACTGCAGTTTCAGGGCTTATAATATCCCAGGGATCTCCTCTTTGTGATAAGGTTTGTTCAGGCCTCAGATGCTAGAATCATTCCTGACTCAGGGCCAGTGTTATGTCACCTCTCACCAGGACTCCTGCAACACTCCAACCTGGTCTCGCTGCTTCCACCTGATGGAACCGTTGCCTATCCTTCTCACAGGGGCTAGCAGAGATTCTTTTACATCGCAGGTTGCATCTGCTACCTCTTCCCTCCAAGCCCTCTAAGTGGCTTCCCATTTCACTTAATGCCTTTTGGATCTCTCTTCCCTCACTTCCGGTCACCCTCCCTTCTCATGTTCTGCTCCAGCCACACTGGTTGCCGGCATACTCCTAGCTCAGAGCGAGCTATACCCTGGACCCTTCCTTGCCTGAAACCCTCATCTCCTGGGGCCGAGAAAGCCTATCTCCTCACTTCACTCAGATTTGTAAATATTTACTGAAACCCTTTCCCCTCATTTCCATTTCTTCCAAAACAATCCCTTTGACCACTCTCTATCCCATTACTGTGATTTATATTTCTTCTTAACACTATCACAGGAAATAGTCTATATTTTATGTGTTTATTTATTGTGTGTCTTCTTCAAATAGAATGCAAGTTCTATGAGAGTTTGGACTTGACCTGTGTACAGCTTAGTGTTACATAAATGATTGAGTTCTTCATGAACCAAAGCCGTAGTAACCAGCAACATAGTTTTAATGGGTATTAGGCTTGGCAAGTTGTAACATACAAAATTAGGAGCCAGGAAGTACAGGATAAAATTAACATTAATGTGTAATGCATTAAAAAAAAAAGGCATGATCTATAGGTAATACCAAAATAGCATATCCCATAGGCAAAAGAAAATCATATGCCCTAGGCATCCAAATTGTTCTTAAAGGTTGAGAAGGTCTCAATTAAATTTTGATGGATGAGTTTCAAAGGGAGAAAGGAAGACTTCTGAGGAAAATTTTGTCAACCAAAGTCTGTAAGATAAAGATTAAATGAGTCCATTAAGTTCAACCTGTAGTAAGGGATTTTTTTGTGAAGACACAGCTTACCCTCCACATTTGTTGGTCACCTACTGGATGTCAGGGACTATTGGAGATACCTTAGGTTCTCATGTCTGTAACTCACAGAAACTTTGTGATGTAGGCCACTATAATCCCCACATATAGATGAGAGAATGGAGGCTCAGAGAGATTAAATACTGTGTCCGAGAATGAAGAACCGCCCCAATGACACTCCCTTACTAAGCCTTACCCAGTGACTTTGGATCTGCAGGGGAGCGCTTCTGCTTTCCAGCTGCTGGACCATTTAATGGGCTTTGACCATATACTGACATATTTTCAGACACCGTATACCTGTATCATAACATGTTGGATTACTTAAGAAAAAACTATTTTTGTTCATGCACATGTAGATTCCACAAATAGGACTGGATTATCCTATGAATGCTATATTTCTTTGAATACAAAAATCAATCTGTATGAAAAAGAATTCCATTTTCTAGGAACAATTGATTTTAAAAGTATTGACACGGGGCGCCTGGGTGGCTCAGTGGGTTAAAGCCTCTGCCTTCGGCTCAGGTCATGGTTCCAGGGTCCTGGGATCGAGCCCCACATCGGGTTCCAGCCCCGCATCGGGTTCCCTGCTCATCAGGGAGCCTGGTTCCCTTCCTCCCTCTCTGCCTGCCTCTCTGCCTACTTGTGATCTCTGTCTGTCAAATAAATAAATAAAATCTTTAAAAAAATAAAAATAAAAAAAAATAAAAGTATTGACACTTTGTGTATGTGTGTTTTTAAAGATTTTATTTATTTGTTAGAAAGCACAAGCAGGGGGAGCAGCAGACAGAGGGAGAAGTGGGCTCTCTGCTGGGCAGGAAGCGCAATAGGGGACTTGATTCCAGGACCCTGGGGTCATAACTTGAGCTGAAGGCAACTGCTTAACCAACTGAGCCACTCAGGCGCCCCAGTATTGACACTTTGAAATGACCACTGGCTTGCAATAGTTACTCTCCATAAAAGCTTGGTTGTCACTTCTATTAAAGCATTCTAACAGTCTTTCTACAGACAGAAATATATGGTAAGCTTTTGTATTTAAATAAAGTGAGTGCTATTTAGAGTAGTTTAGCTTTTATAAGTGTGCACAGTTTAATGTTAAGAGATTCAACTGTAGTATCAAAAGTACACATTTTAGAAATAAGGAAGAGATTTCTTGCAGCCATTCTAATGATTCCAATTAATTCCAATTCCAATTAATATAAAAGAGGTCAAGAGTTAACAGTGTAATGGTTGAGGACATTAGTTTGACCAAGTAACTGTGACATCTTTGGCAAATGTCTTAACACCTCTGGGTCTCAGTTTCTTCATTTCTGTAATGAGCCATGCAGTCAGGCCATTTACCACAGTGGCACACAGAAACCACTCTCTAAGTGGTACTGGTTATTGTTATTACCAACATTACAAAAAAGAAGTGTAATATGGCAACAGATCAGAGATCCTACTCCAATTCTACCCCTCATCTCAGTCCTCAAAACATGTACAGTAATGGGAGTTTCGCTGGGATATCACATAAATCAAACTTAATAGAACTCGAGTCCTTTAAAATTATATAAAAACAACTCCAATGTGATGACAGAATGTGAGCAATTATATGAAGTTTCACTTCACGTGTGCCGCACTGGAAAACAAAATAAAGCTGAAATGGAACATGTCTCCGTTGACATGGAACATTACCACTCCTCCCCGTTTACTACGCAGGTTCAATGTTGTGTTGTTTTTAAGCCATGTTTTGCGGTGAGGTGCTCCTCCTCCTTGACTTAATCCCTTTCCTCAGAAATTCTGCCAGGAGATCGAAGAGCAGATGGTGCCTTATTGTTAAAGAAAGTGGTATTTTTGTTGAGCGTTTGATTGCATTGTTCTGCTGGGGACTGGCTTGTCAACGACGTGTGCCATCAGGATAAGATATATGCCAGGGAAAATGAAAACCGCATATTTGCTAAGCCTGTCAGAGGCTGTACTGACAATTGCATCAAAACCTGAAACCATAGTTTCCAACAGTTAAAACATATGAAGGAGTTATTTTCACTTTGTCAAATAAATCCAGGGTTCGAGGCTATGTATGTACCATAACAAAACGAAGGCAGCAGTCCGCACAGGTTGTGACCCTAGCTTCTGAAAACGGCCACCTGATATGGAAAGGATGGAGGTGACTCCGTTTATTCAATAGCCATTATTGAATACGCACTGCGTCATGCATTGTGGTCTGCAGTGCAGGTGGGTGAGGTATGGTCCCTAACTTAGGGTGATCTCAATCTTGCAGGTGAGAAAAACCAACAGATAAATTAAGCAATATGGCTATTCTTTACTTTCCTACACCATAGATTCATTCTCTGCATTTCTTCTGTGCTCTCGGAGGGAGGCTAATGCCAGTGAATTGCTCCCTTACCCACCAGCTTCCAGATGCGTTCAGCCATTTGGTTCAGTATTTCTGGTAGGAGGGCCAGAGGGGGCACATTTTCTCTCCCACTCCTCCCTGCTTGGACATCTAGTTTCTGGCAGTGCCTCTGGCTTCCACGGCTGCTGCTCCTTCCAGCCTCTCCTCTCCCTGAGCTCCAGCCCTCACCAGGTTCTGGGCAACATTGCTGCCTTCTCCCTTGGAGGGTGGAAGCCTTCAAACTTTTAGGAGTATTTTTATTTTTGTCAAATAAATCCATTCTTCCTGCTTCAGCTCTCCTGGTGGTAGCGGCTTGGATTGCTACTGTTCCCCAAGTGTCCCAACATGTCTTGTTCATTCCATTAACCATGCAATACCTCAGAAGCAGGCCTTTATTGTAACTATCTATCTTCACTTGAAACAGTGGAGCTGAACTCTATTTCTTGACAGATGGAAGGGCTATAACAGAGAAACTAGATTCTTCAACATTCGTTCTATCATAGACTATCGGGTGCCTATATGTGAGTGTACTAGCCACGAGGTATAAAAAATTAGAACTTTCGAGTAGAACTTGATGGAAATACTCTGCACGGCTCCAGATGCTAGTGAGTAGGCATATGTGATGACTGAGCCCTTGAAATACAACTATTGGGACTGAGCAATTGAATTTTAAGCTTTATTTAATATTAATTTAAATTTATATAGCAATACATGGCTAGTGGCTAGTGGCTCCCACACTAGACAGACACGTGTGGACTAATTTTAACAGGAGGCCGAATAACTCTTTGGAATAGAGGGAGGTGTGGAGAAAGATCAGGTTTGTTCTGAGATATGGCTAGGAAGGTGACATGTGGGCTGCTCTGTGCATGAACGGGTTCTTCACCAGGAGAGAATGTGGGGCGTGCATTGTGGGCAAAGGGAGCATGTTACGTAAATGCTGAAAGGCTTTGGCATATGGAAGGTAAGCACAGAGTATCATGTTGTATTCAAAATGGTTAGATTACAGCAGTCAAGGGGAATGTCTTGGAAAAGGAGATGGGAATGTTGTGTTGGGGCTTCATGTGGATAACTCTTCTTTCGTGTCCATACTCCATGGTAATACTGTCATGGAGATCATCTTAAAACATGAATATTCAGTAGGATGGTAATGATATGTACCTATTCCTTTTAAAAATATTCCATTTGAGGGGGAACCTGGGTGGCTCAGTCGGGTAAGCATCTGTCTTTGGCATAGGTCATGATCTCAGGGTCCTAGGATCCAGCCCCACCTCGGGCTCCATGCTCCCTGCTCTGCTTCTTCCTCTTCCTCTGCCCCTCCTCCTGCTCTTGCTCTCTCTGTCTCTCAAATAAATAAACTCTTTAAAAAAATAAAAAATATTCCATTGAGCTTTTAATAGGAGTAAATATTTTAGTGATTATTTATGGTATGCTCAATTCTGTTGCCCCCTATTCTTTGAGGTTTTGCTAGAAAAGTGAATTCACTATTACTTGTACAATAGATACAATAGATAATGTTAGTGATCTAGCTTGATACAAGGATGTGCAAGGTGCCAAGGAGCATAAATGAGGTACTCAGAGACATGATTGAAAAAGATCAGAAAAAAATTCCTGGATAAATTGTGAAGTCTTTGCCTGGCTTGAACAGTTGGTCAGAATTTTCTAGGTGAATTTGTGTAGCTGTGTGGGTTGGGTATTGGAAGAGAGGGATGATGGGAGTGGAATGGAGTATGTTTCTGTCAGAAAACATTAAATAGGAGATAATGACAGGACTGAGAGAAAGTTGGAGTGGCGTGAAGGATCAGATCTACAGAGATCTAAGTTATCAAAGGATCACTCTGGATGAATGTCTTTGGAAAGATGTAAAACTGAAATGTCATTTAGAAGCCTGTGGCAGCAATGCAGGGAAGACATAATGATATCTGAACACAGGTTCTGAGAAATAATACGTCTCTCTTGTGATCTTTCCTGCTTCTAAAGTTTACTTGTTTCTTTAAAAAATAAAACAACAACTCTGCTCTTGCTCTGGGTCATAACTACTATTTACTAAGAAATTACTATGTGTCAATCACTCTTCTAAGCCTTTGCACGCTGTGTATTAATTCACTTAATCTTTATTACAACGCTATGAGGTAGGTACTGGTATTACCCCCTAATTTCACAGATGAATAAACAGAGGTTCAGCGAAGTTGAGTAACTCTCTCAAGGTCAGACTTAGTCATTTACCTTGAATACTGAGCTGACCTGGAAGTAACATTATCTAATACAGAATGAATTCCAAAAAAGTCACACCTGTCTCGTAGACTTTGAACAGAAAAGGATGACTATTTTAAGAAGGATGTAAAAAAGTAAATGTGAATGCAGCCAAAATCATCACTATTAAAAGCCATCTAAGACTAGTCAGTTTACCATGATTGTCTTCCTAACATTCTTATTGAACAAAATGCTTCCCAGTTTAAATATTTCAATGTGAATAATGTTAAATGTGGAATATAATTTTTAAAATGATTTTAAGGGGACATGCTTGACAGATTTTGAAAACATCTTTTCTTTTTATAGACCAGATCATTGTCACTGAATACTAAAATATGAGTTTCTGGATGCTTTATGAGTACTTATAACTATTAGAATCGGTGTTTATAGGACTTCGCTTTATATCACCCCCTGCAATGTAGTATTATCAACTTTCATTGGTTTATTTTATAAGGACTTTTCCTGCCCAAAGATAGAATTCAGTAAATTGAGGGAGAGCTGTGCAGTTGCACTATTTTAATAGAAAATGTCTTGTTCTTAACAAAATTACCAAAAAGACTTAATATAGGATCTAAATTTCTTCTCACTTCAAATATGTTGTAAAAATAATATAATTTGGTAAGAGGTGGGACGTTGTCTGGGTTCCCAAAACCCAACACTCGTTTAGTTTCCAGCTTAGAAATCTAATAATTACTCCTACCACTGTAGCATTCTCTTACATGTCCTGGCTGTCCATCAGTCTTGTAAAATTCCATCATAGTCACATTAGATGGCACTCACTGAAATAGAATATGCCAACCCATTCAACCTTACAAACTTCCCACTTTCCCACTGAACCTGACATCACATTGATTTCTTCTCACAATAACCTTTCTGATAAATAGAATTCTGTTAGTTTTCATTAAAATAGCTATAAGCCAATTGGATGAAATCAAGTCAGGGAGAAGAGCTTATGACATCTGCCATCTTTTAACACTCTCCCTAAATGAATGCTTTGGGTCTCATTCTTTAGTTGAGGATTACACAGAAAAAAATCATAGCACCGTCTAGTTATTAGAAGAATAATGGCAAGTCAATACTTACAGACATAATATTTTAGGTGCAAAAATAGTAGACACCATGATATGTCTGAGGGTCCAGGACCATAAGCATTTTGGCCCAAAGATAGGCCAAATTTGGTTGTGCTGAAACATAGATAATGTGGAAAATATTAGTCAAAAATGAGGCTTTAAAAGGATGTCAAGGCCAGGTCATGAAAGATCTGGTTCTATACTAAGGATGTTGGATTTTATCCATCTATAGTGCACAACTGCTGAGGGCATTGAGCAATTATATAAACAGAAAGCCCCTTGGACTTGGATGATAAAACTGATCTAGAGCTTCCTTATCATCAGAACTAGAGCAGCCTAGGATTTGGGAACTCAGTACTCCATTCTGGACTAGTGTGTTACTTCACTGAAGGACTAGAGGGCTATCACCTGTGAAGCAGCCCGGCAGCACTGACACCAGGCTTGGCACATGGAGATGGTTAGTTGGTTGAAGCTGAGAAGGCTTGCTGTACTGGCATCTCTCAATGGAGTTCTTTTTCCAAGGAGCCTTGAACCAAGAGAAATCAGTTGAAATCAGGTCAAGTTATCATTCGTGAGTTAAAATCACAAGAGTGGCTAATCAACTGTTGTCAAGGAAAATCTTAAGTCAAACATATGGAAAATGAGACTTATGAATCATAGCACCAGCTTGGCTTCAGCCCTCAGGCAAATGAAACTCAATCAGTAAAAATATATTCAGTAGAAACATGACTTGTTCTAATTCTATCTAAGGCACCTCAGTTCCAGAAGCAGAGTGCCCTCCACAGATGTAAAGACAACAATTGTTCCCTTACTTCTAAAGTCACAATGCAAGTTTGATGTTGGTCTGACCCTCTCCAACTGTGCAAATATTGGACAAGTCCCTTACGTGCTCTAATTTTTATTTTTATCATCTTAAAAAATAAAATGTAAAAATAGCCAACTCTGCCTCAGGGGGCTTTACGTTCCAGGAGGGCAGGGGCTAAGTCTGTCATCTGCATAGCTGAATCTCTACTGACTAGTACACGATCAGGCACAAAGCAGGCTCTAACAGATGTCTGTGGAAGAAGTGAATGAGTGTGCGAGGAGAACTAAATGTCATAGTACCTCACGAAAATGCTTTTGGGCCACAGAATGCCATATGTATGGTGATATTCTGATGCTTCAGATTCTAAGTTCAATAAAAATCCACCCAGATTCATATAAAAAGTACATCACATATTAAAAGATCTTCAGTCACTTTCCCCCCAGCACCAAAAGGCAACAGCAAAACTAATTGTCACTTATTATTTGGCCCAATGAATGGAAGAGGAAATCCAGCGTGAGGTAGACAAAGTAAACTCCTCAAGGTAGCAAAGAAGTAAGAGCTCATTCTAAGAGTCAAATTCAGGTCTGGTTGCCTCCATAGCCCATGATCCATGCTACCTCTCAAATTAAAAATCTCAGACTTTCTTTTTTCCTCTAAAATGTATTATAGTTAAAAAAAATCCATGTCAAACTGTCAGGTCCTACTGAATGAGTCTACTTGGTGAAAATGGAATTACTGAATTAAATAGGGCATCGCATTTGTTTCAGTGTATGTCTCCCAAACTCTTTCTACTCTAAGGACTCAGCTTACTTGGCTTCATCCTCATAAAACAAATGTGGGAGAAATGTTGGGTTCTTCATTCACAGACCTGGGTTTCTATGATTTGTGTGTGTGTGTGTGTATGTGTGTGTGCAATTCCACATTTTGGCTATTACTTTTCATTTGTAAAGCATAAAATTCTCCTTTAACAATATCCTTCTCTAGAAAATGGTAGTTTGTTCTTCATGTAATTATATGTTTCTGATGGCTTTAGAAGTTGAAGCCATCAACCCAAAAAGAAAAAAAGAAGTGAAAAATGTTGCCTCAGCATGTAAGATATTATCTTATTATAAGGAAATCTAAAGTAGTTCAAATCAAGCAATCAGGAAGCCTCTTATACGGGGGAAAGTCATGGATGCCTTTTGCCACAATTATTGCCTGCCATACCTATTTCCCATTTTCTCTCTGCATCTGTCCTCACCTTTTTTTTTTTTTAAACTGTTCTCCTGTTCTTTCCCAACTCATGCCTTTACTCATGGCCAGCTGTATGTGCTCAAAACAGGGCAGGCTTAGCCTCTGGACCTGCTTCCCCAAACCAACTTGCTCAGTGTTGTAGATGGTGTTTCAAAACCATGGGAAAGGTAACCTAGTCAAGAGCCATTCTTTTCCAATCACTTGTAGTCAATGGCAGTTGGGTTTATCTGCCATATCTCATGTGATACTTACCAGCACATCTAGGGTCTTTGGTAAGTCAGTATCCTCCAGGAGGAAATGACTAATAATGCTAACATAGGTGGCTCTTCTGAAAATGCAACACAGATCATTTAAAGAATGATTAGAAACTCCTTGAAAGGGAGGTCTAAGGATGTCATATCCATATATGCTTCAAAGGAAACTGGATCTAAATTTTCAACTTCAAAAACAAAGTTAATTTCTCTAAAATATTAGTTCATCTATAAGCCCGAGGAAGAACCAATACATGTTATTCTTTTAATGCATTTATTTAGTACAGACTAAAAGTATATTGACCCCAGGTAGTTTTATGAAAAATGGAAATACCAATTACTTAATTAATTTGGGTTATTGGGCTACTTTACAAAAATAGCTGAAAGAAATACTGTCTGAAAATACAAGTGCTATAAATATATTTTGAATATACCATTGATGTGGACTTGTCTCACATACCCTTACTCGTAGTTCATTTGGTCAGAGTAGCTCCATTATACCTTGTTTGAGGTTTATTAAACCTTTTACTGAAGTCTGCTTATCTGTTAGTATCCAAAAAAGTCACCAAGAGAAATAGGAGCACATCTAACCTTAATTCCTAAATACTTCCATCTTCTTTTTCCCTTAGAATCTTTGTTAATCATTTCCTTTACCTGCCATGAAGGTAAATGAAGATCTATCCATTTGAAAAAAATTGTTGAGTACCTACTAGATGCAAAGTTTGATACTAGCTATTGAGGTGCACGTATGGCTTGAACATTTCATAAGGGATTTAAGTGTCAAGGAACTAAAACATGGAATGAATTTGAAAAGAATAAATTCTAATACACATACAAAATATTGCTATTTTCCTTTTTTGGATCCTGTAGAGTATCTGAGGAAATATAAAAGCCTTTTGATCTTCTGGGCAACTGAAAATGGAAAGCTGCCACAGAAAGAATCAAGTGCACAAATAGTGATTAATATGAAATAGCTAATTGGACCGAGCCCCTGGAGAAAGTACAAAAAGCTGAGAGATGGAGAGGTTCTTATTGCTCTGTTTATTCTGGCAAAATGAAAGTCTTCTCCCATTTACATTTCTTCTTATTAATATGCTACATGGACTATTGGCATATCCCATTTTATTCTGTTTGCAGGGCTTTAAGAAGGTGACTCAGGGGCAGCTAATGAAGAATGACAAGCACCTAATTTAAATCAAATGTTTCATTATTCCTTTTACATTAATCTCCCCTTCTGCAAAGATTAGTGGAAGTGCTTAGCTGGAGAAACTAGGAGGAAATATGGACAGCGATGGAGATCAGATTAATCTTGGCCTTTTGAACACAAGTATAGAATTTGGCTGCATGTTGAAAAAAGTAGTAAAACCAGATTCCATTTGAACCAGAGCAATTTAATCACTACACAAAGCAGAATAGTCTGCATCTGGGCATCCATGGCTTTAATTGAACTCATGAAGAACTGAGTATTTTATAGATTATGTGATTCTTAGCTCAAGTCTGAACTGGCAAATAAAAAGTTATGCACCTTCAGGCTGAATTATAAACTCAGTTTTTCCTTTTATTTATTTATTTTTTTTGAGAAGTCTTCCTCATTACCTCTAGACATGTATCTCAAGCACAGGAAGTAAACGGTCAGCAATTAATTATCCAGGTTCACTGGACAAAAAGTTTTCTGCTCCTTCTCCCAGTTCTTTTATCAGAGAAATCCAGGGTGCTCGTCCATGTTTGGACAATGAAAGCAGTCTCCTGAGAGCTGGGAAGAACCCTGGAAAGAGAAGTTGGAATAAAGTGGACTCAGTTTACCCACCTGAACCAGAGGCAGAGACTGGGTTCTTCCATAAACTTGATTCTGTTTCTTTTCCGTAAGTCACTAGCCCTCTTCTGCCAAAAATGGCAGTGAGTGCTAAGTAGAAAGAATGCTGTTATAATAAGCCATTTATTGAGCTCTTGCTGTTCACTAGAAACTGAAGAACTTTAACCAAGGCCTTGATGTAGGCTTCTAATGGCATCACTATTTTTTTTATTCTATAGATAAAGACACTTTTTGTGAAGAAATTCTAGATGATGAAGTAAAATGTGATTACTGATACAGAAGTAAGTCCTTTGGGAATAGAAGAGACCAGTTGCAAGACTTCTCTCCAGTTGAGCTCTCTTAGCCTTCCTGAACCTACCCTGCGAAATGAATCTAGGCAGTCATGGCATTGTTCTGGGAGAAGGGTGTAATAAGGTGCAAGGGATTGGGGAATTCTAACTTTGAAGCAAATGAAATCTATGTAAAGTCCATCATGTTTTGTGTGTTTTTCTCTCAGTAACCCACAGAGGTCCAAACCCTTTGTCTTTTATGTGCCCTGCTTCATCTTTTATTGATAACCTCTCTGACCCAGGGTATATTCTGAGAAGATTAACATTTCAAAAGTGGGTTGTTCAGCAGTCAAATCCATTTACTCTAGCCAAGGCAAGAAAATGTCTGTTGAAGTAGCCATTGAATTACAGTTCAATGCTATTTGAAATTTACAAATAAACCCACATCTCATCTTACAAAAAAGCTTCTCTGTTTGCAATGGTTATGTATTTGTATTTGAGTCTCTAGCCATTTTTAAGAACTTGGCATGGAATCTCCATTTCCTGAACCATCTTCTAAGACTCTCCTAAGTTGATCTCCTAAAGAACAGAGAGGAGGCACTTAAAGATTAAGTAGTAGTGATTTGGCAAATGTAATTTCAATATTTTGCTTTTCTCCAACCCTTAAAAATGATCTCTTGGTGATGTTTATATTAATAGCTATGATTTTAATAATGTTCACTTTTTGGCACCATGGGCTTTAGGACCTCTGGATACTGGAACAAAATTTATTGAGCAAAATGAAAAAATTCACCAAATAGGATTGTATCTCTTCTCTTCTTGGGGTAATTTTTCTTTAATGGACAGACTTCTTCAATACACACAAGGCTGTTAGTTAGACATAGTATTGTAATGGCTTTATGTCAGAGTTGAGTTCCATTTCTAGCTGTATCAGTCTCCATCTGTCACCTAAGATTCAATATTCCTCCTCATCTGTAAAATGGTACCTAAATCATTAGAGTTGTTGTGAAGGATTCATGATATCACTCATGATGTCTTCACCCAGTAAACACTCTGTAGATATTATTATCAGTATTTTATTGTTTTTTTTTACTATCATCTGAAGCAAGATTTTGGGTCTCTAATGTCATGATCTCTTTGGGAGCCATAGTCAATCTGATGGAAGCAAGGAAATGATACTGTAAGTAGAATGAAAGTGAAATACTGTATCAAGGTTCTAAGAATTGGGTGGAGTAGCTGGGGTATTTATGGAAGGCTGACTGAACCACACATAAAGAGCAACAATCTAAATTGTATTTGAGAAAGCAGGCAAGCCATTTAATATTGATTATTTAAATATTTCAATTAGGTGTAGTTGACAGGTAATACTATATTAGTTTCTGGTATATAATAATGATTTGACAGTTGTGTACAAGAAGTAGTGCTCACCACATTAAGTCTAGTAAACACTGGTCATCCTAACAAGTGACTACATAATCATGGACTATATTTCCTATGTAGTATTTTTCATCCCCATGATGTATTTATTTTATGGCTTGGAGTTTGTATCTCATATTCCTCTTCAACTGTTTCACATATACCCCAACCCACTCTCTCTTCTGGCAACAAATTCTTCTCTGGATTTATAATTTCATTTCTTTTGTTTGTCTCTTTGTCTTCTTTTATAGATTCCTCATGTAAGTGAAATTATATGTTTTTATCTTTCTCTGACTTTAGCCTAGTACTCTAAGGTCCATTTCTGCTCTCCTGAAGAGAAAGGTTTAATTCTTTTTTATGGCTGATTAGTATTCCATTATACATATCATGTGTATATATATATATGTATATATACATACACACACATACACACACACACCGTCTATCCATCTCTTAGTGGACACTTGGATTGCATCCATGTCTTGGCTATTGTAAATAATGCTGCAATAAACATAGAGGTGTCTATAGCTTTTCCAATTAGTGTTTTTGTTTTCTTCTGAACAATACCCAGATGTGAAATTACTAGATGATACAGTATTTCTATTTTTGATTTTTGGAGGAAACTCCATACTGCTTTTCACAGTGGCTGCACCAATTTGTGTTCCCAATAGCACACAAATATTCTCTTTTCTCCACATCCTTGACAATGTTTGTTGATACTAGCCATTCTCACTGGGGTGAGGTAAAATCTTGTTATTGTTTTGATCTGCAATTCCCTGATGATTAGTAATGTTGAGCATATTTTTATTTGTCTGTTGTTCACCTAAATTTCCTCCTTGGAAAAATGTCTATTCAGGTCCACGCTCATGTCTTCTCCCCATTGTATATTCTTACTTCCTTTGTTGCAGATTAACTATATAAGCATGGGTTTATTTCTAAGCTCTTTATTCTGTTCTCTTGCTCTCTGTATCTGTTTTTCAGTACTATACTGTTTTGATTACTAGAGCTTTGTCATATAGTTTGAAATCTGGGATGTGATAACTCCAGCTTTGTTCTTTAATCTTTGTTTTTTGTGGTATTTTGTGGTTCCATACAAATTTTAGGATTTTTTTGTTCTAGTTCCCTGGAAAATACTATTGATATATTAATGGGAATTGCATTGAATTTATAGGTTGCTTTGGGTGGTATAGGTATTTTAACACAATTAGTTCTTCCAGGAGTATATCTTTCCATTTTGTCATTTTCAGTTTCTTTCATATGCATCTTATAGTTTTGAGAGTACAAGTCTTTTACCTCCTTGGTTAAATTTATTCCTAGGTATTTATATATTTATTTATTTTTTTTTGGTGTAACTATAAATGGGATTTTTAAAAAATGTCTCTTTCTGTTCTTTTGTTACTAGTGTATAGAAATGCAGTGGATAACTCTGTATTGATTTTGTATCCTGCAGCTTTACTGAGTCCCTTTATTCTGATAGTTTTTTTGGTGAAGTCTTTAGGGTTTTCTACATTCAGTATCATGTCCTCTGAAAATAGTGATAGTTTTACTTCTTCCTTACCAATTTGGATACCTTTTACTTCTTGTCTGATGGCTATGGCTGGGACTTCAGTACTATGTTGAATAAAAGTGGTGAGAGTGAACATCCTTCTTCCCAATTTAGAGGAAAATCTTTTTTACCATCAAGTAAGATATTAGCTGGGTTAGTAATATGTAACTTTATTATGTTAAGGTATGTTTGCTCTAAATCTATTGTGTTGAATTTTGTCAAAGACTTTTTTTTGCATCTATGGAGACAATCATGATTTTTATCCTGTACATACATATGTATTTATTTTGAGAAGGAGATGGGGGAGGGGCAGAGGGAGGACATAGAGAGAATCTTAAGCAGGCTCCATGCCCAGCATGGAGGCTGATGTGGGGCTTAATCTCACAACCCTGAAATAATGACCCAAGGTGAAATCAAGAGTCGGATTCTTAACCAACTGAGCTATCCAGGTACCCTTTCTATTATTTTGTTAATGTATATCACATTGATTTGCAGATATGGAACCATCCTTCTACTCCTGAAATAAATTCCACTTGGTCAAGGATAATGATCACTTATTTTGAAATTCAATTGGTTAATATTTGGATGAGGATTTTTGCATCAGTGTTCATCAGAGACATATATTTGCCTGTACTTAGTTTATTTGTCTGATTTTGGTATTAAGGAAATGCTGGCCTCATAGAATGAATTTGGAAGCATTTCTTCCTCTTCTATTTCTTGTAATAGTTTGTGGAGAATTGGTATTAACTTTTCTTTAAATGTTTAGTAGAATCTGCCTCTAAAGCCATCTGGTTCTTCCAACTTTTGTTGCAAGTTTTTTATTTCTGATCAATTTCATTACTAATAATGGGACTTTTAATATTTTCTATTTCTTCCTAATTTAGCTTTAGAAGACTGCATATTTCTAGAAATTTCAACATTTTTTCTAGGTTGTCCAATTCATTGGCATATAATTTTTAATAGTAGTCTCATGATCCTTTCTAGTTCTTTGGTGTCAATTGTAACTTTTCATTTCTTTCAGGTATTATTTTAGTCCTGGCTAAAGGTTTATCAATTTTGTTTTTCAAAGACCCAGATCTTGATTTTTATTGATATTTTCTATTGGTTTTTGTCTCTATTTCATTTATTTCTGATCTTTTATTCTACTAACCTTAGGCTTTATTCTCTTTCTAGTTCATTTAGGTGTAAGGTTAGATTTTTTTGAGATTTTTCTTGTTTCTTGAGGTAGGCTTATATTGCTATAAACTTTCCTCTTAGAACTACTTTTATTACCTTACAATGATTTTGAACCATTGTGTTTCCACCTTCTTTATTCTTGAGGTGCATTTTTATTTCCCTTTTGACTTGTTGACCCATTTACTGTTTCATAGCATGTTGTTAGCCTGTATATTTTTCTTTCCCCCCACCCCCATTTTTCATTTTCTGTGATTGAATTTTAGTTACATTCTGTGGTGGTTGGAAATGATGCTTGATGTGATTTTTGTATTTTTAAGTGTATTGATCCTAACATGAGATTTATCTTCAAGAATGTATCATTTGCACTTGAAAAGTATGTGTATTCTGCTGGTTTGGGCTGGAATATTCTGTATATATCTTTTAAGCCCACGTGGTCAAGGGTGTGTCTCAAAGCCACTATTTCCTTATTAATTTTCTGTCTGGATGTAAGTGGAGTGTTAAAGCCTGTTTCTATTACTGTCTTACTGTCAACTTCTCCCTTATGTCTAGTAATATTTGCCATATATATACATACATACATACATATATATGATGTTGAGTGCATAGATATTTACAATTATTATATCCTCCTGTTGGAAAGATCTCTTTATCATTATTTGTTTTAAAGTCTATTCTGTTGAAACAACCAGGGGGTGAATGAAGAAATTAATGAAGAAATTAAAAAAAATACCTGGAGACAAATGGAAACAAAATGGGCCAAAATCGTGGGGACATAGAGCAGTTCCAAGAGGGAAGGCTATAGTGATAATGACCTCTAAGAAACAAGAAAGATCTCCAGCACTTTAACCATACACCTAAATATTGGAACAGAGAAAAACAGAGGCTAAAAATAGAGCTGTGGCTTTGCAAGGAAAAACTAAACTGGTAAACCAATAGTTAGACTCATCAAGAAAGAGAAAGAACCCAAATATGTAAAATCAGAAGTTAAAGAATTGAATAGTAACAGGTACTACAGAAATAGGATTACAAGACTGCTATGAAAAATTGTTCAGACAGACAACTAACTCAACAATCTAGAAGAAGGAAATTTCTCCCAATATAGTCTTTCAAAACTGAATTGGGAAGTAAAAGAAAATCTAAACAAGATTGATTACTAGTAACAAAATTTAGTCAGTAATAAAAAAAAAAAACCCAACAAAGAATTGTCCAGGATCAGACAGATTCACAGATGAATTCTACAAACATAAAGAAATGTTAACACCTATTCTCCTCAAACTTTTCCAAAAAATAGAAGAGGAAGAAAAGTTTCCATATGTATTCTATGAGACCAGTATTACCCTGATGCCAAAACAAAAGACATTTAAAAGGCCAGTATCTCTGATGAATGAAGATGTGAAAATCCTCAACAAAATATTAGCAAACCACATTCAATAAAACATCAAAAGGATCATACACCGTAATCAAAAGGAATTTATTCTTTGGACACTATGAGAGTTCAATATTTGCAAGTCAATCAACATGATACTCCACATAATCAAAATGAAGGATAAAAATCATGAGATTATCTTAAGAAATGCAAAAAAGTCATATCATAATTTAACATTGGTTCATGACAAAAACTCTCAGCAAAGTAGAGTTTAGAAGGCATATACCTCAACATAATAAAGGCCATTTATGACAAACACACAACTGGTAGCATCCTCAATGGTGAAAACCTGAAAACTTGTCCTCTAAGGAAGAAGACAAGGATTTCCACTCTCAACTACATTTATTAAACATAGTACTGGAAGTTCTAGCTGCAGGTAATAAAGGAAAATTATCACTATATTCAGATGATACCAGACTGATAAAACCCTAAAAACTCCACCAAAAACTTAATAAAACTAATATATGAATTCAGTAAATTTGCAGGATACAAAATTAATATAAAGAAATCTGTGGCACTAACAATGAAGTAGCCCAAAGAGAAATTAAGAAACCTATCAACTGCAACAGAAAGAATATTATCCTTAGGAATAAACTTAACAAAGTAGGTAAAAGACCTGTAACTGTGAAAACTATAAAACATGATGAAAAAAATTGAAGACAACACAAAAATGTATAAAGACATATCATGTTTATGGATTTGAAAATGATATTGTTCAAATGTCCATACTACTCAAAGCAATCTACAGATTCAGCCAATTCTTATCAAAATACCAACAGTATTTTTTTAATAGAAGTAGAAGAAATAATCCGAATATTG
The DNA here is from genome assembly GCA_004024625.1 of Mellivora capensis. NCBI lineage: Eukaryota > Metazoa > Chordata > Mammalia > Carnivora > Mustelidae > Mellivora > Mellivora capensis. Next base: position 41,250 of record PISX010017436.1, read on the forward strand.
GTAGGAAAGGACAAAAAAACCTGAAGAGCCAAAGTAATCTTGAAAAAGAAAAGAAAAAGCTGAAAGTATCACAGTTCCAGATTTTTAAGTATGCTACTAGCACCCCCTCCCCCAAAAAGGCATAGAACAATGGACTAGAATAGAAAACCCAGAATTAAAGCCAAACCTATATGTCAGTCTATGACAAAGGGGGCAACAATATATGGGAAAAGACAGTCACTTTGATAAATGGTGCTGGGAAAATTGTAATGGCTGCATGCAAAAGAAAAACTAGACCATTTTCTCATACCAGACACAAAATAAACTCGCAACTGTAAGGATCTAAATGTGAGTCATGAAACCATAAAACATCTAGAAGAAAATATGGGCAGTAATCTTTTTGATATCAGCCTTAGCAACAGTTTTCTAGGTATGTATCCTAATCTTAGCAAGCAGGATCCAACAGCACAATAAAAAGATCATCCACCATGAACAGGTGGGATTCATCCCTGGCTTACAAGGGTGGTTCAACATTCGCAAATCAATCAATGTGATAGAACAAATCAATAAGAGAAGAGAGAAGAACCACATGGTCCTCTCAATTGATGCAGAAAAAGCATTTGACAAAATCCAGCATCCGTTCCTGATTAAAATGCTTCAAAGTATAGGGATAGAGGGAACATTCTTGAACTTCATAAAATCTATCTATGAAAGACCCACAGGAAACATCATCCTCACAGCCTTCCCGTTGAGATCAGGAACACGACAAGGATGCCCACTCTCACCACTCTTGTTCAACATAGTTTTAGAAGTCCTAGCAACAGCAATCAGACAACAAAGAGAAATAAAAGGTATCCAAACTGGCAAGGAAGAAGTCAAACTCTCTCTCTTCACAGATGACATGATACTTTAATGGAAAACCCAAAAGACTCCATGCCCAAACTACTAGAACTCATACAGCAATTCAGTAAGGTGGCAGGATACAAAGTCAATGTACAGAAAGCAGTGGCTTTCTTATACACGAACAATGAAAATACAGAAAGGGAAATTAGAGAATCGATTCCATTTATTATAGCACCAAGAACCATAAGATACCTGGGAATAAACCTAACCAAAGAGGTAAAGGATCTGTACTCGAGGAACTACAGAACACTCATGAAAGAAATTGAAGAAGACACAAAAAGATGGAAGACCATTCCATGCTCTTGGATCGGAAGAATAAACATTGTTAAAATGTCTATACTACCTAGAGCTATCTATACCTTTAATGCCATCCTGATCAAAATTCCACCAGTATTTTTCAAAGAGCTGGAGCAAATAATCCTAAAATTTGTATGGAATCAGAAGAGATCCCGAATTGCTAAGGAAATGTTGAAAAAGAAAAACAAAACTGGGGGCATCACGTTACCTGATTTCAAGCTTTACTACAAAGCTGTGATCACCAAGACAGCATGGTACTGGCATAAAAAAAAGACACACAGACCAGTGGAACAGAGTAGAAAGCCCAGATATGGACCCTCAACTCTATGGTCAAATAATCTTCGACAAAGCAGTAAAAAATATACAGTGGAAAAAAGACAGTTTCTTCAATAAATGGTGCTGGGAAAATTGGACAGCTATATGTAGAAGAATGAAACTCGACCATTCTCTTACACCATACACAAAGATAAACTCGAAATGGATAAAGGACCTCAACGTGAGACAGGAATCCATCAGAATCCTAGAGGAGAACATAGGCAGTAACCTCTTTGATATCAGCCACAGAAACTTCTTTCAAGATAT
>PISX010017437.1:8195-43444 GCA_004024625.1 Mellivora capensis
TTAAGTTCTTCTTTGATCTCCTGGTTGATCCACGCATTCTTAAGCAAGGTGGTCTTTAGCTTCCAGGTGTTTGAATTCCTTCCAAACTTTTCCTTGTGGTTGAGCTCCAGTTTCAAAGCATCGTGATCTGAGAATATGCAGGGAATAATCTCAATCTTTTGGTATCGGTTGAGTCCTGATTTGTGACCCAGTATGTGATCTATTCTGGAAAAGGTTCCATGTGCACTTGAGAAGAATGAGTATTCTGTTGTTTTAGGGTAGGATGTTCTGTACATATCTATGAGGTCCATCTGGTCCAATGTGTCATTCAATGCTTTTTGTTTCTTTATTGATTTTCTGCATGGATGATCTGTCTATTACTGAGAGAGGCGTGTTAAGATCTCCTACTATCAATGTATTCATATCAATATAACCCTTTATCTTGATTAGTGGTTTTCTTGTGTGATTGGCTGCTCCTGACGGATTCCCTGGGGAATTCTACCAAACTTTTAAAGAAGAAATAACACCTGTTCTCCTGAAGCTGTTTCAAAAAATTGAAGCAGAAGGAAAACTTCCAGACGCTTTTTATGAAGCTAGCATTACCCTAATCCCCAAACCAGGCAAAGACCACACCAAAAAGGGGAATTTCAGACCAATATCACTGATGAATATGGATGCTAAGATTCCAACCAGATCCTAGCAAACAGGATCCAACAGCACATTAAAAAGATCATCCACCATGACCAGGTGGGATTCATCCCTGGGTTACAAGGGTGGTTCAACATTCGCAAATCAATCAATGTGATAGAACAAATCAATAAGAGAAGAGAGAAGAACCACATGGTCCTCTCAATTGATGCAGAAAAAGCATTTGACAAAATCCAGCATCCAGTCCTGATTAAAACGCTTCAAAGTATAGGGATAGAGGGAACATTCCTGAACTTCATAAAATCTATCTATGAAAGACCCACAGCAAATATCATCCTCAATGGTAAGAAGCTCACAGCCTTCCCTTTGAGATCAGGAACATGACAAGGATGCCCACTCTCACCACTCTTGTTCAACATAGTATTAGAAGTCCTAGCAACAGCAATCAGACAACAAAGAGAAATAAAAGGTATCTAAATTGGCAAGGAAGAAGTCAAACTCTTTCTCTTCGCAGATGACATGATACTTTATATGGAAAACCCCAAAGACTCCACCCCCAAACTACTAGAACTCATACAGCAATTCAGTAACGTGGCAGGATACAAAGTCAATGTACAGAAATCAGTGGCTTTCTTATACACTAACAATGAAAACACAGAAAGGGAAATTAGAGAATCGATTCCATTTACTATAGCACCAAGAACCAAAAGATACCTTTGTATGTTTTGAAACACAGTCTTTGAAAAGTGACAGAATTGACTTGCACACGGATGTCTGTTGACGTGAACCTATCTCTGTGCATTGTTAATGTTGCAGTGAGTCTAAATATCTTATTTGGAAGAGTCTTCCTAAAATATTTTTCTGATCTAGGATTGTGAATAAAAGTGTACACTGCCTTGGAATTATGAGACTAGTTGGTGAATTTGGGGTTTTAAGTTGCCTTGCTAAATGGATTTACCAGATGAGAATTATTTTATAAAGCGAGTAAAGCTTTCCAGTTATTGATGGTTGTTTTATGTTAAGCCAGTTTTAGAAATTACAGTTGAATCAGTATTTAAGGAGTTCTCCCTTTGGGAAAGCTGGCCTTTGGAAAAGAATGTTCAGTCAAATGTTGGGGTGGCTTAAGAATTTGAGGTCTCATTTCTTTAATTCTCTGTTTTTCTAGCCCCCTCCCGGAAGTCGGTTTTGACAGATCCTGCCAAACTCAAGAAGCTGCAGCAGAGTGGCGAGGCCTTTGTACAGGATGACTCCTGTGTGAACATCATCGCACAGCTGCCCAAGTGCCGAGAGTGTCGCTTGGACAGCCTTCGCAAGGATAAGGAGCAGCAGAAAGACTCACCAGTGTTTTGTCGCTTCTTTCACTTCAGGAGGTGAGGCGTTTGGATAAAAGCTCACATAATCTGGGCCCTATAGCATTTTTTTCCCCTTCCTTTTCTATCAGCAGTAAATCTAGAACTACAGAGGGTGAAGATTGCATGTTTACTCTCTGCTTTGAGCATCTAGATCTTATCCCATGTTATTTCCTTCTCAGTCTCCCTTTCAATTTGTTTTTAAAGTAGAAAAGCCTAAATACACAACATTCTTTTCCTAAAACTAACAAACATTATAGAAAAATGCTGAAATTTCTTTAAAACTCACTACAGATTAACACTGCTAACTTTTCAGTGCGTTTTAGTGTTTCTGTGATCATAAAATATTTTCAGGCATACTTACTTGGGTATATAGTATATATTGTGTTGAATCTTAACTTTCTCAATACTTAGTAGGAACCCCTTGGACATGTTAGCTTTTTTCTGCAAAAACTTTGACTATGTAGGAACCCTAACAGTATTTGAAACAAGTTCACTTAACCAATTTTCTTATTGGTGTTAAGATTATTTTGTTGTTTTTGTCACTAAAAATAATTCAGAAACAATCATCTCCTTGTTCCCATCTCTAATTGTTTGCTTTGGAAGGATTATTGGAAGTGGCATTACTGGGTCAGAAGTCGTGTGTGTTTTAAGGCTTTGATACATATGTTCTGCCAAATTGCCCTACAGGAAGGTTGCAACTGTGTCCAGGCCCTCTGGCAGCATTTAAACATTCCTGTCTCTGTACTTTTGCCAGCAGGAAGAGGCCTATCTTTTTAAAAAAAAAAATCTTTCTTAATTTTATAGGCAAAAACTTTCATTTTTATGTTTTGTTAAGTCAAATTTTCCCTAAATTCTACTATCATTAGTGAAGAAAAGGGCTGTTTTTTCTTTTTGGTCATCACCTACTTTTTGATAAATGATCAGTGTTGTTCTGGATATAGGCTAACTTTGAGTATGATTCACTTTCTCAAAAGTGTAGATATTTTCAGGCTTAAGTAGTCCTAATCATAAACAGAAGTGGTGACTTGAATTTCTTTCTATTCATCACCCCACCCTTTGGTTTTATTAAGATTAAGGAGTGCTGAAGAACTGAATTGGATGCACAGGTATTTTAGGCCATTGATTATATCTGTTCTGGTAACTTTCAGATTTAGGCTCATTTTAATGAACTGTAGAGTTTTTAGATGGTAGTTTGCCCCATTCGCTCCTGAGTAAATTGCAGAAGCACCATGATGAAATGTCTAGTGTTTAGAACTGTAATAACAGCTAGCATGTTAGCATACCCTTATATTAACATATTTTGAATAACGTGTGGTCCAGAATAAGTTCTAATAAAGGTTAGTTCTACTTTCTCTCTGGAGAATTTTTTACACAGATAAGTGTGTTAAGATGCATATGCTGTGGGTTCTGACATATATATGTATATATTTTTTAAAGATTTTATTATTCATTTATTTGACAGAGATCACAAGTAGGCAGAGAGGCAGGCAGAGAGAGAGGGAAGCAGGCTCCCTGCCGAGAAGAAGGCCCGATGTGGGGCTCGATCTAGGACCCTGAGATCATGACCTGAGCCAAAGGCAGAGGCTCAACCCACTGAGCCACCCAGGCGCCCCTCTGACGTATATTTTGTAGAGAGCGCAAAATGTTATGCTTTATACAGATCTGTCTATTCCTATTACACATTTGGTTTCCTTATGGTTCCTTGCTCTGAAAGGTATAAGCAGACTGGAGGGGAGAGATTGTTTGATTTTGGTTTTAAGTGGCAGAGGCCTTTTAAGGAGGAAACAATTAGTTTTTTCTTTCAGATATTAGTAGAACTTTTTTTTAACCACTATTTTGTATCTATCTAGAAATCACTGATTTTATGACTTAGCTGTTTTCCCATTTTTGACCTCTTCGAAGAGGAAAGTGTCTTTGCTCAGTGTTGCATAGGAGAAGCCAGTCTAGTGGAAAAGAGAATGAATTCACCACTTTGGTAAAAAGAACGTCATAATTTAAAGAATAGAGCTTTTTTTTTCCTCCCTGATTTTTAGAGAGTAGATATCAGCTGTCATTAGCCTCCTCCTCAAGTTTGTTTCTTATTAAATTCTCCTGCAGATAAAATAAAACGGTTAGGGTCTTCTACTGAAGCCCAATTGCCAAATCCTATTTGTCATCTCCCCCTTTGAAATAGCTTTCAAATTCATTTTTTAGTATTAAAACTGTCTTAATTTGGGCTGTCAATTAAAAATTTGCATCTCTCCTTTGGACTGATTGAAATTAATTTGCATCTGTTAAGCAACTCCCAGTGTCCTTCCAGTTTATTCTACACTCTTCTGGACAGATGGTTTTTCCAAAGTACAACTTTAGGTATGTCTTACGGGCTGAAAGACTTGGTAGCTGGCCAGTGACCAATGGAGAAATCAAGATCCCTGCATTTTTCTTTCTTTTGTATGAAATACCGTTTCCTTGACTTGCTTTTTTTTTAGCTAATGTCTACCTTTTCTAGTAAGGCCAGTCTTAATCATTATCACTACCATGAAGTCTTAGTATTAGTCCCACAAAATTCACAGTCAGTAATTCTCTGGCTCCTATAAGATTTAATGATTGTCATGATAACTGTCATATTCTACCTACTTCACCGTGTATTTTGTGTCTACTTCTGTGTCTGCAACTAGATTGACATGTCAATATGAATGAATTTTGGAAAAATTCAAAACCAATACTTAGGAAAAACAGGTGGCAGAGATGTTGAAAGAGATTCTTGAGAAAGTATTCTGCCTTTTTGCTCCACTTGAGGTACTTAGGTCTGTCTTAACATGTCCTCACATTCCAGAACCTTACACAATAATTTGCAGCTAGGATTCATATGGGTGCCGAATTCCTCATGGATCTACATGGTCATGGCTTCAGTGACTGTCTAGGGCTAGCCTTCTTTTGCTGAGTGTTATTCTCGAAGGAGTGCTTGTATTAAAATCTGATCAGATTATCTATTACCTTCTGTACGTTTTCCGTTTTCTTCTGTGGTGACTTGTGATTGTGCTTGCTATTACATCCCAAGTGTGGAAGATTTAACAGCTTCCCCTGGAGGCAGTATGATTTGATCTTGGTTGAAGTGCAAAACATCTCTCCCCTGCTTCCCTCCCCACGTCCTCTGAGAAAAACTTGGAAATTTTTAGATTTTTAAGTCTTTCCACTGACATTGCCAAGTCGTAATAATTGGCTGTGATTGGCCATGGAGATGATCGAAAACTGGGAAGGAACTTGTTGATTTATATAGTAACTACAAGATGTAAATCAACTTTGTGTGTATGTAACACACTTTTTTTTCCTCCACTTCCTCTAGGTTACAGTTCAACAAACATGGTGTGTTGCGGGTAGAAGGCTTTTTAACACCAAACAAGTATGACAGTGAAGCAATTGGCTTGTGGTTGCCTTTAACCAAAAATGTTGTGGGGACCGATTTGGACACTGCAAAGTATATCCTGGCCAACATTGGAGACCACTTCTGTCAAATGGTGATTTCTGAAAAGGAAGCTATGTCAACTATTGAGCCACACAGTAAGAGCATCTCTTAGGGGGTAGGATTTTTGAGTCCAACTTGATTTTGTTTCTAAATGACACCCAAGTTCTAACTGCATGGGTTTCATTTGTATCCAGAAGTTCGGATGATTTTGGTATAATGAGGTTGCATTTTCCCTTTTATAACTGCCTGTTGATTTCATCAGTCACTGTCTCTGAGGTTTATTTTGGGGTAATTACTACAGGAGTGAAGCTCTTTTGTTGTTAAGAAAGGTGAAGGTGAGGTAGTGGTAGAATTTGCACAGCCTTTCTCAGCAGTTTGGGGTCATCAGAAGGGGAAGAGGCCTTAGGTTGGGTTATTTTTATTTATTTATTTTTTTTAACTTATTCATTTGACAGAGATCACAAGTAGGCAGAGAGGCAGGCAGAGAGAGAGGGAGAAGCAGGCTCCCCGCTGAGCAGAGAGCCCAATGCAGGACTCGATCCAGGACCCTGAGATCATGACCTGAGCCAAAGGCAGAGGCTTTAACCCACTGAGCCACCCAGGCACCCCCAGGTGGGGTTATTTTTAAGACTAAGGTTCATAATCAGGAATGCATTTCAGAGAAAATAGAACACATAGGCTCTAGACCTGAATCAGAGTCTGGGGGGGTTGGGTTACAGGCATGAGAATGAGAACAAGCTCAGGTGAAAAGGATTCCTTTTAGAGTCAGGGTTTTAACAGGATACGTGGAGGTTCCACCTGGTTGAATGTCAATGTCTTCTCCTAAGAGCACTCTCACACTGATCTGGCAGCCCAGTAAACCACAGCGATCAGTGTGGGTGACACATGAGAACCAGACCTCCCTTGTGACATCTCAAGGTATGTCTGGGAGAACCCACCTCTTTTTTATGCCTCTGTAAAAGTAAGGTATCTAGCCGGAAGTACCCAGAAGCAGTTATTTTTAAAGTCTCAGGCATCTTTTCACATTTTATCTTTCCCAAATGGTTGAAACTTAAAAGTGAAGCCTTTCATTTCTCCTAGGTATCTTTTCAGACTTTGCATAACCAAATATGTTTCAATACAAGCATCCATACATACCATCTTGAGAATTTTGGTTGTAGGTACCAGAAACTAATTGAAACTAGCTTCACAAAAATAATTTACTAGATAGGTATGGATACTGTTAAATTTCCAAGTCTGCAGAATGGGTACAACAGGCATTCTGAGGAGCAGGAATTCAGAGCTAGAAGGAGAATGGGATCGTCAACTTTGGGGGACAGCCAAAGTCATGAGCCAAAGTACTTGGCCAAAGTAAAGACTAGCTATAGAATCACTCTGTTCTGTTGGAGGAGAAGAGACTCTGACAAATCAAGGATCTTACTGGAGTTTTTTTCTCTGTAATCTTTTATTTAGGATGAGTGACACTGGTTTCTATTTTTAGTAGAGATAGAGAGTTTCCTAATTATATACATTTAAGTAAAAGTAGTGAGGTTAAAGAGAAATTCTTAAGTAACTGATTTTAGAAGTTACTTAGGTAGGTATTATATAAGTGAGCTGCAATATAGAAACACTTGGAATATATTAGTAGCTTCTCTCCTGAATTAGCAGGGCTTGTTGTAAGCAACTGATGTTTTTCCTTTATTCAAGGGAAGTTGTCTGAATAATGTACAGAAAAAGGTACAGATAGTTGTCTTTTAAGAGTATAATTAAGAAACTCTGTTCTCAAAGATTTAAATAGGATTAACCTTTCCTCCTCGCCTATCCGGTTCCTCTCTTTCCTCTGTGACAAGCTGGTCAGTTGAAGAGAGGAACTCAGTGTGAATGATATTGACGAATGCACTGTAAGATGTTCCTAGAGGGCTTACTCTCTGATCCTGAGATAAGGAAGCAGGTGTCAACCTTTATACATTTATCCTGCCTTTTCAATGACAAATAATCATTAAATGGGTGGCTAAGAGATCTAAGAATATCTAATAAAATAGTCTAATCCAAGTGACTAAGGGAAAGTTCATAAAACCTCACTTGTAAAATGCCTAAAGCTCTGTGTATTGTGCGGTGAACTGTTACATTATAATGAAATGGCAGAAGTTCATTTAGCAGTTGGATTAATTTGGTAAAAACTGAAGTTGATCATTTGTGTTTTGGTCAGTTCCTGGAAGAAAGAGTGAATAAATCACAGATTGGATTAGGAAAAAGATATTTTCCATAAAAAAAAGAATGTAACCGTATTGATCCAGTTTTGTTCAAGAGAGAGGCAGAAAAGAGCTTTCTGATTAACAAACATTGGGCTTTTCTGTGACACAGGAAAATGTCTTCCCTTTGCACATACTCTCTGAAGCTTTCTGATACCTAATATGGCATTCCTCCATATGGGGAAAGGGGTATGATGTCCTACCCAGTTCTGAAAGGTGCCCCCATCTAGTTATCAAGGCTTGGCCATTGCCACGGAAGATACCACTCTGTAGAATCTTGGATTATGCCTCAACCTGTTGGTTATTTGGTTAGTGTGAGTCAGTCCTGGATGCCTGCATCATTACTGACACTAAAAAAGTCAGGTTTCTGGCTCTGGCCCATGAAGAAACCAACTTTGTACTATTATTAAGTTAATGTGTTGCTCCCTCCAGGTTCCCTAACCCCCTGGGATTTTTCATAGGCTGTGTGAGTGGATTCAGGGCCTGTGGGAATAACCTGACAATCTGTGTTGGCTTTGTGTATCTGAGTCATTTTTTTTTTCCTTTGGAGGAAGCATGGTCCATGCTGTCTTCAGATTCTGAAAGGGACTCATGATCCAAAAAGTGAAAGAACCACTGCTGTGTAATACCTGTGTCTGAACTGCAGCTTCTGTAATCACTGCTGCCTTTTTCATTGATTACTTCTGCAGTACTTCGTATGTACCAGCACTGTGCAGAGTCGGTGGGGACAAGGCATAGCCCTTCAAGCAGGGATTCTGCTTGTACAGAGCTTCCTCTCCTAAGGAGAGGTAACGCCACACCTGACTGTATACAGTGTGAAGAAGCCTGAGTCTAAAGTACAAATCCAGGTTGATGAGAGTGCTGAAGGAATCCAGGAGAGCTTCATGGTCGAGTGGGAAGAGGTTTGGGGGGGCCATTTGAGATGGTCTTTGAAGGCTGAACAGAGTTGATAGGAACTCCACTTAGAGGAATGACATCAGTTTCCCTCCCCTTTCATGTTTTATTTCAAAAACCGTCTCCTCCCCAAGACTAAGTGATTTATTGATTTTTGTAGGACAGGTTGCTTGGAAGCGAGCTGTCAAAGGTGTTCGGGAAATGTGTGATGTGTGTGACACCACTATCTTCAACCTGCACTGGGTGTGTCCTAGGTGTGGGTTTGGAGTATGTGTGGATTGCTACCGGATGAAGAGGAAGAATTGCCAACAAGGTGAGAAATAACTTGATTCTCCTCCAAGCTCCCCTTACACTCTTAAATGAAGCCTTTTACTGATTTGTGGTTGATGGATTTCTGAAGCGTGCCAGAGTCCATGAGGAGCAGTTACTGTGAATCATTTTTTGCAGGTGCTGCCTACAAGACTTTCTCTTGGCTAAGATGTGTGAAGAGTCAGATACATGAACCAGAAAACCTAATGCCTACACAAATCATTCCTGGGAAAGGTATTTCGTGTGGTGCAGTGATGTTCTTTCCCCCTTGTTTTGGTTAGCTCATAGGATTTGGTGGTTTGGTTTTACTTCATGTAGTATAATTACTTGATAAATTATCTTAGTATATGCCATAAATTGTCGAAAGATATATTAAATCATGCCCTAAGAACTTCTTAATTAAGGTTTTGTGAATAGTTTTGTAGAAGGAAGGAAAATGATTCATTTGCAGGGGAAGGCATACTTAGTATGAAAAGGAGAGAGAATCGAAGCACCATGTTGCTTTAAAAAAAAAAAAAAATCTGTTGGAAATACCAGTTTCTGCTTTGTTATATTGAGGTTGAAAGTGCTTAATACCCTTGTTGAGATGTTTTTCTCTGTCCTTTTTTTAGCCCTCTATGATGTTGGAGATATTGTTCATTCTGTGAGAGCAAAATGGGGAATAAAAGCAAATTGTCCCTGTTCAAACAGGCAATTCAAACTCTTCTCAAAGCCAGCCTCCAAGGAAGACATAAAACAGGTATATTGTTTTTGCTAGATTCACTGTTCTTGAGATTGTTGTCTGTCTTTCCAAATAACCCAAGGATTTCTATAGTACATTTGAAAGGAACATGGGGACAGTGTTCAGTGGAAAGAAACAGCTCCTACATTTCATGTGATACTTCATGGACCCATTCTCACTTTTCACATTTCTGTGGACCTCATTTCTGTAGCCTCTTTTGGTAGGTTTTAATTTTTATTCCTTGAAAAAGCAAAAATATCTTCTAAATTAATAAGTTGCTACTGAATTTTATATGGGTTTGTAAAAAACTTTTCATGTTTTACAGAGTTAAGATAATCATTTAAAATTACCAAGTATATGTCATCTATATAATATATATTTGAAAAGTTAAAGGAAATAATACTGAATGAATTTTAAATACCCATCACTCACCATAAAAACTGCATTTCTATGGTGCTCACATGGCTCTTCCAGGTAGCTTCCCCTTCATCTCCAACCATCACATCTACCCTGTTCTCTCTCCGTTCCTCCCCTTCTCCCTGGTGTCTTCTCCTACATCGTACTTGATAAGCAGAATTCCACATTTTTTATAAAGCTGTGGTGTCAAAGGCAGTAGAGGTAGAAGAGCTGTGCTCTTTAGATTCAGAACTGAATTTGAATTCTTATTCTGCCACTTTCTAGTTGCATGACATGAGCTGATTTCAATATGCTTCTGCTTCCTCATCAACAACAGAGGAGTGGGGGCACCTGAGTGGCTCAGTCGGTTAAGCATCCCACTCTTGATCTCAGGGTTGTGAGTTCCAGCCCCACGTCGGACTCTGCGCTAGGCATGGAGCCTACTTTTAAAAAAATAAACAGAGGAATAATAAACAATACTGATCATTAAGTATCACAGAAAATCATCACACGTAAAGAAAAGAAGAAAAAAAAAAAAAGAAAAAGGCTGGGACCACAGCAGGAATTTGACTGGTTTTTCTTCTTCTGTTTGTATAAATACATCAGCTAAGTCAGGGAAGTTTCTAAGTAACAGAAAAATAAGTGGTGTGCTCTGTCTAGTTTTTTTAAATGTTTGAGTTCTCTTAAGAGCTGTTTATCTCATTTTTAAAGCCTGCTATGCTATGCTGAAACAAAAGACCATTTATTTTCCTCTGCATCTCATTTTCTTCTGAAATCAGAGCTGTACCGTTCCTGCTCTTCCTCACTCACTCATTCATTCACTCATTCATTCATTCAGCAACCATATTATGAGTGCTTATTACAGCTACTGTGAGTTCAAAGGGGAGCTAAGGACAAACTGGTCATTATTTAAAGCAACATGGTAGGTGGAGTGATAAGAGATATGTATGAGCAGGAAATGGTTGATTAGGGTTAGGGAGGGAAATCTTGCTGTATTTAAATTCTTAACATGTTTGTTCTTTAACATTGTCTTCAACAACTGTTTTCACCAGTAAGACTTAAAAGCTAAAAAAAAAAAAAAAAAAAAAATTTAAATCTCTTCTATTTGATCTAGTTGTGCTCTATTATTTTAAGAGTCCTGCAGTTTTGATGGTATCCAGGGCTATTAGGTGGTTTTGTGTGGGATCTTTCTCTCTCACTGGTGAGCTGTTAGGGAAGAAGTAAGGAAAAGGAAATGTAATGTTTCAACTTGTGGAAAATTCTCTTTTTAAACTCAACACAGACTTCTTTTGCTGGAGAAAAACCTACTCTTGGTGCCGTGTTCCAGCAGAATCCCTTGGTGTTGGAGCCAGTGCCTGTGGCTGGGGAAGCCGCTTCCAAGCCAGCCAGCAGCATGAAGCCTGCTTGCCCTGCCAGCACTTCTCCCTTAAACTGGCTGGCAGACCTGACCAGCGGGAATGTCAACAAGGAAAACAAGGGTGAGGGTTTCCTGCTTTCCTCTGGGTTCCTGGGACCTTCAGTCCATTCTCGGAGGGGATTGGCAACCTCAGTTGCTATGAGAGCAGTGTGATTAGAAGTGTGTGGACTGGGAAGGAGTGGTTCCTTGTATTCACCAGGTAGATCTGTCATAAATGCAACTATATTTAAAATGCAACCCCAAGGGACACCTGGGTGACTCACTTGGGTTAAGCATTCAACTCTTCTTTAGCTCAGTTCTTGATATCAGGGTTGTGAGTTCAAGCCCCATGTTGGACTCCATGCTGAATGTGGAGCCTACATTAAGGGGAGGGCGGGGCAGTCCCAAAAGGTAGAACTTCTGCTGACAGTTGAACTCTAGGCTGAGATTGTGTTTGGCAAGAAAGGAGTGGGCTGAGACTTTTTTTTTTTTTTAAGATTTTATTTATTTATTTGACAGAGATCACAAGTAGGCAGAGAGAGAGAGGGGCGGGGGGAAAGCAGGCTCCCTGCTGAGCAGAGTCCGATGTGGGGCTCGATCCGAGGACCCTGGGATCATGACCCGAGCCGAAGACAGAGGCTTAACCCGCTGAGCCACCCAGGCGCCCAAGACTTGTTTTAATAAATGATTTCGACCTTTCTGTCCTTATCCTGTTTGTTGTTCCTATTTTGTCTAATTAGAATGTTGTGGCTTCAGTTTTATTTTCCTCCTCTGTCCTATGGTCTTAGGATGCTTGATGACAGTGTAAAGAATATAGGCTTTGGAATGAGACAGTTAAATCAGAATTTAGGTGATTCTGCTTTTTAGCTATGTTATAAGAAAGAAAAATTGCAGGTTAATTTCTTTTATGCAGAGATCCTAAACAAAGTTTCAGAACTCTAAATAAAGGAATTCTACAGTAAGACCAACCAGGGCTTCGGAAATGCAGGTATCATTTAACATTGAAAATATAAAAGTCACATGACAAGACAGAGAAAGTAGTAAAATTCAGTACCTATTCATGATTTAAAAAAATAAATTTGGAACAAAAGGGAACATCCTTAATCATTAATGAGTTTTTACAATAAAACTGACAGCAGACATCATAATGATTGATTTTTTTTTAATTGTTTGAATAGTTTTTTAAACAGTGTGCCTCTGTTCAGGGATAAGAGGCTATCTGCCATCACTATTAAACATTGTACTGGAATTCCTGGCTATTGCAATAAGGCAGACAAACAGGAAAAGATGTTAGGATTAGAAGAAAATGATAAAGCTGTTGATATTCTAGACAATCTGATTATACATGTGAAAAATAAAAGTATCTATATCTAATAAATACATATCTATCAAGATTGCCAGTTACAATGTTAATTTATAAAAATGATGTTATATATACCAGGAGCAAGCAGATAGAAAATGGAGGTTTAAGAAACATCATTTGCACCATGATTTCACTCATGTGTGGAATTTAAAAAAAACAAATGAATAAACAAAAAGTAGAATTAGACCTATGATTACCAAAGGGGGATATGGGGTGGTGGGAGGGGTGAAGGGGGTGGGAGATACAGGCTTCCATTTATGGAATGAAGGTGACACAGGAATAAAAGGCACAACAATAGGGATTAAGGTCCATGGTATTTTAACAATGTCGTATGCTGACAGATGGGGAGCTATACTTGCAGTGAGCACAGCATAACAGAGAAATTGAATCCCGATGTTGGACACCTGAAACAAAAGGAATATTGTCAGCTGTACTGGGGGGAAGAAATTTTAAAAAACCCAATTAATATAACCTTACCTTGAATGTTGTATACTTCTTATTTTAATACCAGTTGAAAATCCTTGTCTCAATCAGTGATTTGTTGGTATTTATCCTCTTACGTTTTTTTTTCTAAAGTAAATGAAATCCAAGTCCCAAAGTAATTCTATTAATAGAAGACAAATAAGGGATTTGCCTTTTGGAATGCTTTTCCATCTGGACGTTTTTGGTTTTGTTTCTAGAAAAACAACCAACGATGCCAATTCTGAAGAATGAAATCAAATGCCTTCCACCCCTCCCTCCTTTGAGCAAATCCAGCACAGTCCTCCACACCTTTAACAGCACAATTTTAACACCTGTAAGCAACAACAATTCTGGTTTCCTCCGAAATCTCTTGAATTCTTCTGCAGGAAAGGTATACATTTGTTTTATTTATATTTTGTCTTGTAAAAATGAATAGAGTCAGAATGGGAAGAGACTAAAAAAATTGAAACAGATAGTAGAAAGAAGATAGGAATCTTTCATGGGTACAGAACGAAGATAGGCTTTCTTTCATGGGGACAGAAGGTTTCATTGGCAGGTGGGCTTTGCAGGGTTAGTGTACTGAGATAGGCCATTTTTTTCCTATTAAACTTTTTCTTTACCTACTTCTGTGAGTTGTAATGTCAAGTGGGGGAAGGGAACTTACCTATTTGTCTTAGGGTCCTGACTTGGACTCTTCTAGATATTTGATACTTAACGCTAGCTTTGTAGGAATGGATTTTTTGATGGTAGGGAATGACCTATTTAAAGACTTGTGTTCTTTCTTAAATTCAGACAGAAAATGGACTGAAAAATACACCAAAAATCCTTGATGACATTTTTGCCTCTTTGGTGCAAAATAAGACGTCTTCTGATTTCTCTAAGAGGCCTCAAGGACTGACTATTAAGCCCAGCATACTGGGCTTTGACACTCCTCACTATTGGCTGTGTGATAATCGCTTGCTGTGCCTCCAAGATCCCAACAACAAGAGCAACTGGAATGTGTTTAGGGAGTGCTGGAAACAAGGGCAGGTAAGAGGGGTCTCTTTTCCCCCAACTCAATTCAGAGCCCCTTCCTCTGTTCTTTCAGTAGGCTTCTGACAGTCCTGCCCCCGCATCCCGCCACCCTTCAGTTGTAAGTGGTATATACTTTATCTGCTCTTTTTGTACTTCATTCTTTAGGGTGACTGTAATTAAGGCACCGTAGCTGTGAGTCCTATTTTTTTTTTTACTGCAGACATTCCTGAGCTCTCTTCCAGTGAGGTTTTGATTATTCCTAAACCAGTCATCTTTGGATATTTGATGTATGCTTTTTGGGCTCTGTGATTCTTGGGTGATGAACCTCAACGGGAGGAATGAGCAAGAGTAAGGCTGATGGGGCATGGGGGATTAGACAGAATACAGTCAAAATCACCTGTCCCTCTGTCCTGAATTAAAACCCTTATGCTGAAGGCAAATTTAGGTGGGCCAGAGCCACGTGGTGTCCTCTTGGAGTGGTGTGTGGTCTCCCAGGGGCCTGCATTGTTTTTTGATTGATGGTTTGGGAGATGCATGGCTTTGTGGACCTGCTCCTCTGCTTTCTTGTTTTGGCTTTAGTATTCTGGATCTTTGGCTTTTCTTCTAGGCCAAATGGAGTCCTCACTAAAGGAACACTGTTTTCTGGTTTTTTTTTTTGTTTTTTTTTTTAAGATTTTATTTATTTGACAGAGATCACAAGTAGGCAGAGAGGCAGGCAGAGAGAGAGGGGGAGGCAGGCTCCCTGCTGAGCAGAGAGCCTGATGGGGACTCGATCCCAGGACCCTGAGATCATGACCTGAGCTGAAGGCAGAGGCTTAACCCACTTGAGCCACCCAGGCGCCCCAAGGAACACTATATTCTTAGACAAGGCCAGGACTTGGGGAATTGCCAAATAGAGAAATACATGTCTTTAACCAAAAAAAAGTTCTTACATAATTTTTCAGCCCTGTATACTAGATAAGATTTGCTCATGATGATGACAATAGGCTGAATACCTATTGTCTACCAGCCATGTTTTGTTTGGATTCCATAATGTTTTAAAAAAAATTTGAACTTCCTCTGTATTTTAGTTAGGCTATTTCATGTAAAGATTGGGATTTTTGGCTTGTCTTGGCAACCGCAGGTCCACATTCCTGCCTGACAGCAATAGGCTGGAGACCATTGGCAGGCAGCACCCCTTGTAGACAGGACAGTCCTACCACTTTTGTCCCTCCTTTACATTCCCTGCCTGGTCCTGAGCCTTGGTGTTGGTATTCTGTGAGTGATGGCCTCCGAGTCAGAAGATGGGCTTCTTGCTTCTGGAAGCTTACTAATGTAGTTTGAGAGCAAGGAGGAAGGAGTACATGAAGACAAGCAGTGTTGTGGGAACTCAGAGCACTAAGCTGTCACCTCAGGATCTGACACTAAGGACCAGTCACCGAGAAACAAACAGGCAGCAGTTTTCACTCTGTCCCCAAACCAAGGGGGCTACCTTTGGTTTGGGGACAGAGCTGGGGGAGTTCAAACTAAAATCTTCATTCTCTTCTTTTAGCCAGTGATGGTGTCAGGAGTGCATCATAAATTGAACTCTGAGCTTTGGAAACCTGAATCCTTCAGGAAAGAGTTTGGGAATCAGGAAGTCGACCTGGTTAACTGTAGGACCAACGAAATCATCACAGGAGCCACAGTAGGAGACTTCTGGGATGGATTTGAAGATGTTCCAAGTATGTATGAAAGACCTTTGAAGGGAGTTCGGATGTGAAAGGAGGGCACAGGAGTAGCAGGAGTTTGAAGCCCTTCAGTGGCAACAGCATGCTTCAGTGGCAACTCCATGAGTTGGAGTTTAAAATTCATGTCTTATCTCTTCTCCACCCCCACCCCTCTTTTTAAAGTTTATTATGCTTTAGAACCAAGGCAGCATTCACTTTGTGGTTCCTTAGGTGAGGTTTCGGGCATCTGTTCTACAGGTGGCGCCACGTCTGTCCCGAGACAGGCGTTCTGTGCTTTCACTTGTGCCGGGGTGGGGGGCAGGGGGGAGCAGAGCACAAAGCCAGGGCATGTGACTCAAGGCTGGTGGTTTTATGTGTGTTTCACCTGCATGAATCTGTTTTTGCTTAAAAAATTTTAACTACTGTTTAACAAGGTAAGTAGACCTGAAGATGCCAGGGAATGTGAATTCACTTAACATGGCGGGGTATTCTGGTCACTCACTGCCTGCTGCGCCTCCGCTGGGGGCTGTTGAGGCAGTGAGAAGGCTTGTGTGTCTGGTCCTGAGGCTTTGCCCCTTCTGTGTACTGGCCCATCCTAAACTGTTATCAGGATTCACATCACCATTACCAGGCCCCCATCCCCGCTGGAGGGTTTGGCCAGTTAATTCTTCAGACACTCAATAATTCAAGCTCACCGATTCATCACTCCCATTTTTTTAGACACACTTACACCTTTAATCTACTGCTTCCTTACTCTTTTTTACCCACATTTACAGATTATAGTTCATACCTTCAATAAACTTTATAACAAAGTTACGGCTGACTTTTTAATACAAGGCGTGAAGATGTTTTCCACAAGTAGATGCTGAAATGGAGTTTCAGGCAGAAGATGGTTACTTAGGGATCAGCATCTGTGGAACAAAGGAGGAGAAAGCAGGACTGAGCAGGGAAAGGAGTCAGCTACAGTGCCCGCTCTGCAGAGCCTCAGCCAATCTTGCAGGGAGTTCTGAAACAAGTATTGACCTTCATTGTCTCGGACTGGGCTGAAGTGTGGGACATGGCAGGGCCTTTGTTCCCCTGTCTCCCTCAGTCTGTAGATACTGGTGTCCTGGGAAAAGGACCTGACCTGGCGTGGCAGTGCTGTGCAGCTGAGGCAGCCCCTAAACGCTGTGTCTGGACAACAGGTCTTTTGAAGCTTTCCGCTGAGGCCTGAGTTCAAATCCTGTCTCTTGATACATCCTTGTTGTGTATAGGAGCTTGGTAGCTTAATTTTCTTGGGACTCAAACTTCCTCACAGCTCCAAGTCAACTATAGCTTGCCTGTTCTATGCTGATGATTCTGTTGCGCACATCCCCAGCTCCCACCCACAGTGACATACTGCTGCTATTCTGAACACACACTGTTACCCTGTATTTTTCTGTTTCCTCCTGGAGTACGCATTTATTTAAACTAGGTCATGGGACAGTACTTGGTTGACTACAAAACAAAACATTACACAGATGTTAGTCCTCAAGAGTACGGGGTCTGAAGTCAAACCTGGGTTCCATCCCAATTCTGCCACTTAGTAGCTAGATGACCTTGGGTGTGTCTGTCAGTTTCCTCCTCCCCAAATAGGAATATTAAATAATGCCTAATCTCATTGGGATATTGGGTTTAGTTGTAAGGATTAAATGGTTAAGACAGTTGGCAGAGACTGGAGCACAGCAAGAAATGAAACAGTAGTTGTCATTGCTGTTGATTGTAATTATCAACATCTTTTTCGATCAGAACTTGGTTCTTGGTTCCTTGCCATTATTTGCCACAGGTACTAGTTCTGACTGAACTGTTTGGTGCTATTGGCCCTACTTGTCCCTGGACAGAACACCAGCTAGTTTCAGTTCTTTGACTAAGACAAGTCATTTTTATTTCATAGTAGCCTTAGAAAACCTTGTCTCCTAAACATTTGTGACCTCTTATTGTTAAAGTGCATTGCTGTTTATTAGTTAGGGAGCTGCTCTCTTCTTCCAGATGCTGTATATTAGGAAAATACTGAATCCGAGACAGACAACTGTCAAAACACCTAATTATGTGTAATGGGCAAAAGGGGGTGGCTGAAATCTCAAAGAATGAGGAGCAGCAGTTTAATAAACATCTAGAAAAGATTAGATTGTAATTTTTATTTTGCCATTTCCGTGCTGCCTCCTAGGTATGAATGGGTTTCTGGGCAGTGTAGAAATATAATAGTTGGTAATTGGCAGGCGGGGAATTGTTAAAGAAAAAAGTATTTGTGTACTAAATGTATCAGGTTGTGAAGATTTTGTAGAGAACAATTTTATTCACATTGTTAAGCATAAAATGCTGATTTGCCATTTATTTTGGTCTGTTTCTGAGTTATGAATAGTAACAAATCAGTAATTCTGGTTACCTTTCAGACCGCTTGAAAAATGAAAAAGAACCAATGGTGTTGAAACTTAAGGACTGGCCACCAGGAGAGGATTTTAGAGATATGATGCCTTCTAGGTATGATTATTGGCCAGGGGGAGGGATGATTCTGTCCTTGACTTGGTAGGATAAATTCTTCTTGAGGTGGTGAGAAAAGAGTTTTTCAGAAGGGGAAGATGAAGGCACCTGGGTGGCTCTGTTGGTGAAGTGACTACCTTCAGCTCAGGGCACGATCCCAGAGTTCCACATTGGGCTCCCTGCTCAGCGAGGAGTCTGCTTCTCCCTCTGACCCTATCCCCTCTTGTGCTCGCTCTCTCAGAAAAAAAAGCGAGGCGGGGGGAGGAAATATGGAATAGTTTTACTGGTGCTGGTATTTTATTTCTAGACTATAGTCTTTGGAGATCTGTGTTTTAAATAAGATAAAGAAGTTACTGACTTTGAGGTTTGGTCAATGAAAGCTTCATGCATTTCCATTTTAGTGCTGTGCCAGAGAAGAGGCCAAATGAGGTGTGCCCCCTCTGACTTGGAGGCAGTATTGGGATTGGACCTATCAGGGTTCAGTGTAATGATAGTGCGTTAGACAACAAGAAAGCTGAATTGGTAGATCCATTTTCCTGATTTGAGCTTGAACCTTGGAAAGGATCCTTAGAACTAATGAATAATAAATCCCTAAGGGTCACTTCTTATCAGGAAGTTACTGCTCAGATCTTTTGTCTGAAATATTCCAGATCATTTTGATAAAGATGGGTGATGTGTGAGAGAAAGACGATATCTTTGTTCATAACTACTGTAATTCTACTTTTAAATGTTGTTCAAGGAAAGCTTTCTCCATCTTTACAAGTACAGTTATTTTTCTTTGTTCCTTTTGGTAAGAAGGAACAAAACAGATCGCACGATGATGGATTAGATCCTTATCTAATCCTTATCCATAGATAAGGCAAGCTCATTTTGCAAATGCTTGGTTCTCTTGTTCCAGGTTTGATGATCTGATGGCTAATATTCCACTGCCTGAGTACACAAGGAGAGATGGTAAACTTAACTTGGCCTCCAGGCTGCCAAACTACTTTGTGAGGCCAGATCTCGGTCCCAAGATGTATAATGCTTATGGTAAGGAAGAAATGCCTAACTTGAAAAAATTATAATGGAAATGGAGCATGTCAGAATGTTTGGAAAATTGCTCTTGAGGGAGGTGGAGATGGAAGACTTCTATAGTCCTAACATTTCACACAGCAGTGGGCTTCATTTTTGCATATTTCCTTTCATTCTTTTTCACGTATAGGTGTATTTCCTTTTCATAGTTAGAGTTGTAGGGATGTGTGCAATTTTTTATTTTTCTCTTTTCTACACCTCGTTCTATCGTAAAATCTTTGTGTTGCTTAATAGTTTTTAATTTTGGTGGTTGTATGGTACATCATTAAATTGATCTAACTTTGTTACTCATTTTAAAGTCAGTCTGCTAGCATTCTAGCTGTTTCAACATCTGCCATACTTAAATGCCCCCATTTTGGGGGTAGTAGTTTGTTACTTAGTATCAGAAGCACCCTCTGAATTGGATTTTCATTGTGTAGGCATAACTCCCTAAACTATCCAGCAAGGGGGATTGCACAGGATAGAGATTGATTTCCTCGGTAACCAGAGTTGTCTTTCATCATTATTGCTGTGACCTTGACCAGTTTCCTGTTGGGTCTTTATTTAGATCTTGATTATAGTTGGCTATTTTGAAGGAATTGTTTATTGATGGATTGTTGAATGAAGTTTCAATTGTTTGGATCATTGATTGACTTTGCTTTAGTCTTTTATACTATTTGGACCCCATTTTTCCCAGTCCTTCTAGAAATTACTACTTCAGTTTTATTCTGTCCTCCCATAATTACTCTAAAGTCTAGTCTCTCAGTCCTGAGGCTGACAACCCTCCTGAAAAAGGACAGAGTCCTTTGGCATCTTTGCCACGTTCTCCAGAGACTGTTGGGGGCCGAGAAGAGCAGGGCCTTGGATCTCAGCCCCACAGTTCTTCTGTTATGGTAGAGTTAGTCCAGGGATCCACCTGGGGTGGGGTCAGGGAACATTTCAAGAATGGAGTTTATGTTGGGGAGCCCCCACAGCTTAGATGTCTGAGAGCATTCTGCCAGGGTAGGGTGAGAAAATGGTCTGTGGGAGAGAGGACACAGCAGGTGAAGTCCCCTGGTGTATTCCCTTTACATGTCAGGTTTCAATGTGGAGAGCCCTGTGCACGCTGTGGGCCTGTACCATATTCACTGGCTGAGTTTCCTTCTCTCAAGCCTTGCAGAGCAGCTAGTTGGTTGGGGTCTCAGGACGTACTCTGCTTCTAGCAGATATTTACGTGAACTTACGTGAATGAACTAAAGTAAATGGTATAGTGTTGCATAATGATTATCCATGCTTTGTATGCCTCTTGAAGTTTTATGGGGTAGAAGTGGTTACCTGAGAAGTTTCCAGAATAAATTGTCGGCCTGGTTTAAACAGCTTAGCAGCATAGATAAGAACAGATAGATGGCAGTGTTACTCTTGTTGCAGGTAGGGATTCAAAATATGAAATATGTTCATTTTCAAAGATTGAATGATTGAGCTGAGAGTCCCCAGGCAGAGTAGGGTGAAAAAGCTCTTTGGAGAGAGAGTCAGCATCTCTCCATTCCCAGTACCACCACCAATGTTACCCATGGGGGCTGACTTCAGGACAGTGGCAGGGACAGTGACCTGCTCAGGACGTACCAGGGTCAGTCAGTAGCAGGTCTGGGACTAGGACGTTGGTTCTCCTGATTTCCAGGCCAGTTTTGTTGCTCTCTGCCCCAAACCCCAGTGCTGTCACCGAGCAGCCCCCATTGTTTCAGCTCGTGTGGTCTTCATGACTATCCACGGTGTTACGTTCAGGAATCCTTTCCCTGGGTTATAATCTCGGTTCTGTTGGAGTTTAGATTCTCCGTTTACAGACCGTTTTAGCAGCATGCAGTTGCCTGTAGCTGCCTGTGGATGAGTGTTGGGCTGGTAGCTGGGTAGGTGTTGCTTCCGTCTTCGTTTGGCACAGCGCTTTTCCTCCCTTTGGCGCTGGCCAAGGAGCAGGCAGCCTGACCGAGCTCTGAGACCTGTTCACTCTTCCTTCCTTTCCTCCTATCTCGTGCCCGCCCTTCCTGGCGCAGGGTTACCTGCCATCCTACAGTTTGTGTTCAGCATGCCTGTATGCTTGTACCACCACCGTGTATGCTTGTATTCTTGCAGAATATTCTTTTCGGTTTTAACCTGTTTGAGCTTTATATAAATAGAATCAGACTTTTGGGTGATCATCCACGCTGTCATTTATAACTGTCCATCAATCATTTTCCTTCTATCCCGTTAATTGCTTTTCCTTCTTAAATGCACTCAGAACTTGGAGTCTAATACAGTGACTCCCCATATACTTACCTCCAGTTTTTGCCATGATTGTCTCATTATTCCCTCCCGTTCTATTTTTCCTTCCCCATTTTAGAACAAATCCCCTTTAAAGCACATCCTTTGATTTTGCCTAAATACTTAATGTTCAGCCCTCTCCTAGGACAGATAGTTTGGCTAAATGGAAAGAAAGGAAATCACTACAGTACAGGGCTCCTAAGGCTGCTGCCCCAGGTTGAAGTTATGGGGTCCCCTCTCCTGTGTTGAGCTGTTCCTAAAACTGCAAGGCTCTGGCAAGCCGGAGAGAAGTCCCTTGGCCTCCTCCAAATAAAACAGAGCTGTTTCAGGGGCTGGTGGGTTAGCTGATGGCTTCTGCTTGCCCTCAATGAGCCATACTTCTCTCTGCTGCCCATGCATGTCAGGGTGGGCTGTCCATGGTGACCACAGCGCTTGGTGAGCCTCAGGGTGACTGCTGAGCAAGGCAAGTCTTTTCCTGGGCTAAGAGATGAAAGTTTCAGACTACGAGCACCAACCAGGACTTCATGTGTTGGCTCACTACCCTCCTCCCCACCTTTTTTTTTTTTTTTTTGGACAGTTGAGGGAACCCAGGGGAACGCATTGGGCAGTGTTCTCTCTTGTTCTGAGTGTATAGCCGTTTGAGGTTCCAGCTTTATGTGTATGTGAGGAGACTTTCTGTTAGATTCCCCATCTGGAGTGGGCCCTGGGCCTTATGTTTTGCCCCAGAGCACTCTAGGCTGTGACAGCCAAAGCTTGAGAACTGGTTGAGCACATGTCCTTTTGGCAGATTCCAGCTTGAGGAGCCACTTCACCATTCCCAAGTCCTGCTTTCTAGTTTTTTGGTTTATGAGTATTTCTTCTTTTCTTGCCGGCACATTGTTTCATTAAAATAATTTTTTTTCCAATAATTTCATCCAGGATTTTTAGTTGTTCTTCACAGGAGAGTCTATCAAGGACCTACTTTGCCTATCATCAGAAACAAGTCCTAGTGTTAGGACTTGGCTTTTTATTTTTATAATTAACTATTTGATGAGATTATTTTCTTGCAAAATTGAAAGGGTAACATAACTTAAATACTGTTCTCTTTTACATGATTTATGTAAGAGGCAGCTTAGAGACAGTAGCAGCCTTCATCATCTCCATAAATTTAAGGTGTTTTCTGTTGACAGGATTAATTACTCCAGAAGACAGGAAATATGGAACAACAAATCTTCACTTAGATGTATCTGATGCAGCTAATGTTATGGTGTATGTGGGAATTCCCAAAGGACAGTGTGACCAAGAAGAAGGTAGGGTGCTAAGCATAGAAGTGAGGCTTACTCTCTGAGTTGGAGACTGTGGTCTGATATTTGCTTTTTTCTTGCTCCAGAAGTCCTTAAAACCATCCAAGATGGAGATTCTGATGAACTCACAATAAAGCGATTTATTGAAGGAAAAGAGAAGCCAGGAGCCCTCTGGCACATATATGCTGCAAAGGACACAGAGAAAATACGAGAATTCCTTAAAAAGGTGTGCTTTCTATCCTATGGCTTATGAAGACAGGCATGGAGAATAGCACTCTTAGAAACTACTCCATGTTGAGAACTGACTGGCTGTCGGGCAATAATCATAACCTCAAAAGTTTAATCTCTGCGTGTCAGATTGACTAGGCTGAAGCTGGTTGCTAAGGAACAAAGATTTCTAAATGATCAAGCACACACCTCTGAGAAGAAGAGGCCTTGTCTTATGACTGTGGATTTTTTTTTTAAGATTTTTATTTATTAATTAGAGATCACAAGTAGGCAGAGAGGCAGGCAGAGAGGAAGGGAAGCAAGCTCCTTGCTGAGCAGGGAGCCTGATGCGGAGCTCGATCCCAGGACCCTAGAACCATTACCTGAGCCAAAGGCAGAGGCTTTAACCCACTGAACCGCCCACATAACCCTATGACTGTGTTTTACATTATAGTGCATTTGGAGATTTTTGTGCTCTCCCTTCAGGTTTGTTCCTCTGATTGTTGAGCAACTATTTGTTTTTACTGCTTTAAAAATCTGAGTACTGGGGCGCCTGGATGGCTCAGTGGGTTAAAGCCTCTGCCTTCGGCTCAGATCATGATCCCGGGGTCCTGGGATCGAGCCCCACATCGGGCTCTCTGCTCCGCAGGGAGCCTGGTTCCTCCTCTCTCTCTGCCTGCCTCTCTGCCTACTTGTAATCTCTGTCAAATAAATAAATAAATATTTTTTAAAAAATCTGAGTACCTCAGAAATTCATGTGTAATTCCTTGGCCCTTGATGCCTATGTTCTGAGTGAGTTACTTAGGTCCCTGTGGGTTTTGTCCACCCTCATTTAGTAGTAGGTCAGGAAAGCCTCAGGCATTACTTGTAGCCATTAGCTTGCAAAGGGTCATTGGAAAGAGGAATACAGGGGCTTTTAAGATTCCAAGTTTCCAGTAGTTGTCAGTTTGTTCAGCAAGGCCTGTGTGTGGAAATTCTAGGCAACTGGAAAGATGGGTACATTCGGTTTTTATAAGCCAGGGTATCTGTGGCTGATACTCTTTAGTTGTTCATGAGGATCAGATCTGAACACCCTACCCTGTTGCCTGGTATCAGGTAGGTCCTCAACCAGCATTGATTTGAATTAAGCTGTTTCTGACTTAGGATAATTTGACTCTTCCAAAACCTGCTGGTCACCGTATTGTTCCTCTGATAGCATCTCCCTGAGTCTGTGGGTCTCTGCCAAATACTGTGTCTAGAATAAACATATTTAACCTGTAGCTGTCTTTAGGACTGCTCAGTGACTCGGATTGTGAAATGAATAGATTTTTAATAGCTGTCATCCAGGAAGTCTATATCTAAGGAACTCGAGCCTACTTACATTCAAAAGTCTAGACCAAACTATTGTCCAAACATAGTATTTAGAAAAACATGCAGACTGCCAGTCAGAGAGTGTTGGAAATGACAGAAGGGAAAGCCACATTTTCTTCTGGTTCTTTCAGTTAATGTCTTTGAGTATTACTTGTCTCTTTCTGCCAGTGGGGTACCTGTTAAGGAAGGCCTGATGATATCTATTGTCTGCCCACACTATTTGGGGGCCTGTGGGGGTGAGCGGGGGAATGCCCTTATTGTGCCTCGGTGTGTTACTCAGTTTCATAATATTTCAAATGTATTCTAGGTATCAGAAGAGCAAGGTCAAGAAAACCCAGCAGACCATGATCCCATTCATGATCAGAGCTGGTATTTAGACCGATCACTAAGAAAGCGTCTTCATCAAGAGTACGGAGTTCAAGGCTGGGCTATTGTACAGTTTCTTGGGGATGTGGTATTTATCCCAGCAGGAGCTCCACATCAGGCAAGAAACATTACTTTATTCTCTTTATACTGTAAGATCTTTTGCATGTGTGTTACTAATGTAACTTGTGTTTTCCAGGTTCATAACTTATATAGCTGTATTAAAGTGGCTGAAGATTTTGTTTCTCCAGAGCATGTTAAACACTGTTTCTGGCTTACTCAGGAATTCCGTTATCTGTCACAGACGCATACCAATCATGAAGATAAATTACAGGTAACAATATCACTGATTCTTGGCATTCTCTCTCTCTCGCTTCATGGCCCATTACTGACCTAAAGAGAGTCAGTGAACTTGGCTTCATGTGTAGTTTCACTGTCTACTTAGGCCAAGGAAGAATGAACATAGAGGAAGTGTCACCTTGGTTTGTGATTGTTTAAACTCTAAAAGGGACTATGCCCCAAGAGAAACACTTGGGTAATTAAAACAAATAGATCTTTGAGGGAACTGGTTGGTGTAGTCGGTCAAGTGTCTGACTCAGTTTCAGTTTGGGTTGTGATCTTAGGGTTGTGAGATTGAGGACCATGTCTGGGCTCTACACTGAGGACAGAGTCTGCTTAGGATTCTCTCCCTTGCCCTCTGTCCCACTTGTGCTTGAGTGCACATGCTCTTTCTGGTTGTCTCTCAAATCTTAAAGAAAGAAAAAAATATATATTTGACTTCTGACCCTGGCTCAACTGCCAGACATTGGTCTTGAACAAAGACTTTTAGTGCTGTGGTGTTCTCATCCTTGAGTAGAGCAGAACAGAATCTCTGGGATCCAAAGAAGATCTCAGAGAGTGGGTTTAAAGATGCTTTCAGTAGTGACTTATGTAACATAGTTTTATGTTTGGAAAACTAGGGGAACATACACGTTTTGAAAAATTGTACCTTGGGGCTTGTCTCTCCCTGTACTCACCAGGCTCAGGGTCATGGCACATCAAAACCTATGGAAGGGGGGAAAAGGAGGCAGGAGTTTAAAATGGATATGAGGTACTGGCCTAAAGGAGTCTACTGACATTTTGAATACCAAGTTTGAACTTTAGAGAGAATGGTAGTAAAACTGGCAGGGGAATTGTGTAGTCTTAGTGACAGATTGTGGATTTAGTGATAACCTACCATAACTTCTGCCATTCTTTTAGGTGAAGAATGTGATCTACCATGCAGTGAAAGATGCAGTTGCTATGCTGAAAGCCAGTGAATCCAGTTTTGGCAAACCTTAGGAGTCCCAGAGACGCCTTAACCCCTGTACATTGGAAGTGAATTACTGGCAGCTGTTCAAACTCTTCAGGCAGGATTCCTGTGGACTTTGAGATTCATGTTACCTCATCTTCTTTTTTAAACTGTACCCAACTGGTAAGGGTACTCTGTCTAATGTATATTTCTAGTGTTTACACACACTAAATGTGTATATGTAGGAACTATTTACAGAACATGCATCCTTAAACTGTGACTTTCCACCTAGTGCAGAACTTCTACCATGCTGTAAAAACAAAACCTCGTATCCGCTCGGGAACAGTACCTGCAGTTACTCCCCAGCTGTTGGGTTGGACAGCTTAGTCAGAATGGGTTATTACTATTAGGAATCACTGCGCAGTTTATTGGTTGTATTTTGTTTTGTGTCTGTCTGAGTGCCCTCTCCCTCACCCCATAGGGCTCAGATGAGCAATGGAGGAAGCGACAGCTCACGGTGCAGTCCCTGCTGTGTAGCATTAGGACTGGCATTAGATAGCAGAAATCAACTACTGTACGATTCTTGGGTTTAACCATCTTTCTTTAGTTCAATGGAGTTTTAATTTAAATGAAGCTTTGCTAATTTTAAGTGTTAAGCATTTTGCATTAAAGTATTCCTATAATGTTTTGACTCTACTTATTGGCATTGTTATCCTCTGGTTGTAGGTTTAACACACTTTTTTCAAATGTTACCAGTCTAAGAGGTTGCTTCAGGAGCACATCTTAAAAGCAAAGAAATTAGATGCTATGGTGATTTGGGATTATTATAATAATGCTAACATGGACATAAGTTTCTTCCCAGCTAAGTGGAAACCTTTTCAAAACCCTTCTGCAAAGAAACACTCCAAACACTTTCACTCCAGATTTAGCTAAATTTGGAGTTAGCTAAATCTGGAGTGGAAGTTAACAACAAAATAACAGTGATTGGTTAAATGGTTCTAAAAAGGTATTTCAAAGTGATCGAATTACATTGTCTTTTTTTGGGGGGGCCTTTCATAAAGTAAGAGTTTACAAAGGAAAAGGAGACTATTAGAAGTTTTATGACAGTAGTACCTAAAATAGTCCTTTCTGATGGAAGAAATTCATCAAAAAGCTACCTTTCTGTATCTCCCTGATTCTTAGACAGCTATAGTTATACTAAAGAAAAGGAATGAAATTGAAATCGAGTAGTAGAGACAAGGCCTAGAGCGTGGGTTTTTTTTTGTATGTGCTCAAGAGTAGGAGGTCAAAGATCCCTGCCTAATGCCAGCCCCCTCTTCAAGCTAAAACCCGTAATGGATGAACTTTGAGAAACATAAATTTCCTGGAAAAGATAGGTAGATGTATCTGCCCATATCAGTGGGAAATATCTTCCCTGGGAATTTATCAGAAGTTCTTTTATGCAGGTTTGGCTCCCAAATTGGGACTGCTACTTAGAAATTTCCCTCAGCTGGAATAGGAAAACTTGGGTCATTTGTAAAGGAAACCAGCTTCAAGCCAGGCCTCAAGGGAATGACAGTTCCAAGACTGTTATTCACAATCAAATACATTATAACAACAAATATGAAAACTGAAAGCCACCCTGCATGACTCAGCCAGGGACTTCAGATTGCCATATTAAACCTGCAGAGGTTTACAGACTGAAATGATCCAGTGTTATTTTATATTCTGAAATGCTTGTTCTTCTTAAATGAGAGTGTAGGAATATGATGGAAAAATGTGATTTCCAGAAATGACCAGTTATGGGAAGAAGCTGAATGGAATTTATAGAAATGAGGCATGACGGTTAAAGTTAGAAACTTAGCAGCTGAGTTAAACAACAAAGTTCTTTTATGAACTGGGAGCTTGGTAAAAATACAAAATACAGCATTGGACAATAGGATTCTATAAAGAGATGTTAACTGATAAGCAGGACACCAAAAAAATAACAGATCTGGTGATCAGGGACTGAAAGCCAAGAGGATGGTGAGAGGGGTATGGTGTTGAGAGACAGTTTCCCAGTACTCACAAAGTCATCAGATTGGAGAAGCCCACCTGAGTGAAGCAAGGTAAATTTTAAAAATCCACATATAATAACAAATTAAAAGAATACTCAAACAAGTAGGTTCTTAAAAGCAGCCAGAGTGGGGAAAACCTGATCCTCAAAGAAGTGACTAACAGGTGACTTCTCCATGGCAACAGTGAAAGTCAGAAGAAAATAGATGCTGTTCTCTCTGTGCTGAAGACCAGAGCCCAAAACAGCAACACAGACCCAGCCAAATTCTTTGCCTGTACTTTATGGAAACTTTCGGACAAAAACCAGAATTTATTTTCAGTCCCTTACTGAAGGAACTTTTAAGGATATCCTTAGGAATGAAAATTAAGCCATAGCATGCAAGAAAAAATGGAGGACAAGGGAAATTACCAACTCCTGGATACATTTAAACATAATAGCATTAAACAATACTTTCAGAAAGCAAGTTAATTTTTCTTAAAAAGTTAAACAGTTATGATCCAGCAACTCCACTCCTAGGTTTACTCAAAGGATTGAAAGCAAGGATTCAGTTACCTGTACATACATGTTCATGGCAGCATTATTCACAAGAGCCAAAAAGTGCAAACAACCCAAGAGTCCATCACAGATGAAGGGATAAACAAGATGTGGCTTATACATACAGTGGAGCATTTTTCGATCTTAAAAATGAAGGAAATTCTGGCACATGCTACAACATGGATGAGTAAGCCAGACCCAAAAGGACAAATACATGATTCCACTTACAGGAGAAATATAATCATATTCCCAGAATAGTCAAATTTCATAGAGACAAAGTAGACTGGTGTTGCCAGGGCTGGGAGGAAGGGGTAATGAGAGTTCCTGTTTAATGGGTACAGAGTGTTTGTATTTGTCTGGGTTGATGAAGGTCTGGAGGTGGGTGGTGGTGATGGTTGCACAACATTGTAAATGTACTTACTACCACTGAACTGTAACCTGACAAGTGGTTAAAATGCTCAATTTTTTATTATGTATATTTTACCAAAATAAAAATCAACTCCCAAATAGGGAAAGCCTTTGAAGTTGAATGAGAAAATGACCTTGTTTTTTAAAAACTGAGTAGAAAAGCAGGAAAGAAGGAACAAATGGGACTTTCCTGAATACTCCAAATGCAAGATAAAGATGGTCTGACTGTAATAAAAGACTCGACTATATGCTGCTTATGAAAGGTATGGTTTGACTGTAAGTTCATATGACTAGTGTTTACACTAGTCATATGAAAGTAAGTATGGCTATATTGATACCAATTTTAAGTTTTTAAGAGAAAGAGTATTACCAGAAAGTGTTTTTTGTTTGGTTGGTTTTTAGGGGAGAAATTTTTTTTTTTATTAAGTTTTTTTATTTGCTTAGAGTTGACACTATTACATCAGTTTCAGGTGTACAACATGATTGAACAACTCTATACATTATACATGCTCACCCCAAGTGTAGCTCCCCCTCCCCCTCCTCCTCCTCCTCTTCCTCCTCTTCCTCTTCTTCCTCCACATATGCATGAAGTCGTAAGGTATTTGTCTTGAGAGAAAAAGTTTTAGCAGTCATAACAGGGTCAGTCAACTCAGTCGGAAGATACAATAATCCTATTGAGTGCACACCTAATAGCGCTTCAAAATGAAGCAGAATTTGACAGAATTAAAGGGGAAAAGAAATTCACAATTACAGTCGGTGATTCTGCCTCTTTCTGTAGTTACTATAAAACCAGTGTAAGTACAAAACAATTGAACCTATCAGCCAAATCAACATTTATTAGAACACTAAAACCAACGCCGTAAATAACACATTTCTTTCAAGGGCATGTGGATTGTTCACCCAGGAAGACCAGACACTGCATGCATTTCAAAGGATTACATAAACTGAAATTGTATAGAGTATGTTCTAGATGTGATGATAGTGGGATTTAACGAAAATCAGTAAAAAGATATTGCAAAATTCCCAAGTGTTGAGAAAATAGGCAGCATACTTCTAAGTAACCCATTGATTAAAGAAGAAATCAGGATGGAAATTGAATATTTGAAACTGAGTAATAAAAATATAACACTTCAAAAAATAGGATCAAAAAAAAAATAGGATTCAGCCACAACGGGGCTTAGGAATGTATAGCTTTCAATGTATGTATTAGAAAAAGAAGGTTTAAATTACACATAAGTAATACAGAATATTTTGGAGATTTTTGCATCTTTGTTAATGGAAGTGTATTGGCCTAAAATTTTGAAATGTTCTTGTAATGCCAGGTTATGATATCAAAGTTATGATAACCTAAAACAAGTTGGGGAATGTTTTCATCTACTCTGAAAAAAATATATACAGTTGGTCCTTGAACAACAACAGCCTTTGCACTGCACACGCCCATTTATAAATGGGTTTATTTCAATAGGAAAATTTTTTTGAATATTTGCAATGATTTTAAAAACTCTTATAAACCCTGTAGACTAGAAAAAAAAATTAAAGAGGTATGTCAAGTGCATGAGATATAAGTAGGTACTAGTCTATTTTTTTCATTTATTACCATAAAATATACACAAATCTATTATGAAAAGTTAAAATTTAATGAAACTGAGGCATATAAACACAGACTGTACATGCTGCCATTCCCAGTCAAGAAAACATAAAGATGCAGTGTGAAATAACTGCATAAAATTAACTGTATATATTATGCCACTTCAATAATTTCATAACCACCGCCTCTTGCTGTTGAGGTGAACTCACTTAAAACACCATGTAACACTAGTCATCTGCATGAGCAGTTCATGTCTTCAGTAAATTGCATGTTGTACGAAGTGCTCTTGGAGTTGTCACTTATTTTTGTGTTTAGTGCAATACCATAAACAGAATACCAGGGGACCCATACAAAGTGCCACTAAAGATGCTGGAGGTGCTTCCCAAGAAGCAAGGATGCTTCCCAAGAAGCAAAGTTATGATTACAAGAAGAAGTTGAATTGCTTGATATGTACTGTAGATTGAGATCTGCTGCAGACGCCCACCATTTCAAGATAAATGAATCAAGCTTAGAGACTGTTATTAAAAGAAGAAAAGAAAACGAAATTCCTGAAGTCGTGGTTGTGCTACACCAGCAGATGCAAAACATTTTCTATGAAATACCTTGTTAGTGTATTGAAAATAAGCATTTATGTGGGTGCAGGATTGCTATAAGAAAGGCATACCCATAGACTAATATCATTTTGCAACAGCTTAAAGCAAAAGGAAGGTAAAGGATTTAAAGCTGGAGACTTTAGTAGTGCCTGCAAAGGATGGTTTGATAGAAAGGTTTGGCTTTAAAAATGTCAAGATCAGGGTGCCTGGGTGGCTCAGTGGTTTAAGCCTCTGCCTTCAGCTCAGATCATGATCTCATGGTCCTGGGATCAAGTCCCACATCGGGCTCTCTACTCAGTGGGGAGCCTGCTTCCCCCCATCTCTTTCTGCCTGCCTCTCTGCCTATGTGTGGTCTCTCTGTCAAAAAAATAAATAAAATTTTTAAAAAATTAAAAAATTTTTAAATGTCAAGATCACAAAAGAAGCAGTTTCTACTGACCAAGAGGCCGTAGAGGAATTCCCACGAGCCATTAAAATCATTGTGGAAAAAGAATATCTGAACAAGTTTTTAGTATAGACCAATGGCATTATTCAGGGGGGAAAGTCACAAAGAACATTTATTAGGAAGAGAAGCAAGTACTAGGATTTAAGGCAGGAAGGGTTAGATAGGCTAATTCTACTGTTACGTGCAAGTGCAAATGCGGTTGGATTTCTGATCAGGACTGCCCTTATCTTTAAAGCTCCTGACATGCAGGCATTGAAGGGAAAAGGTAAATACCAACTGTGGGTCTTTTGGTTGTACAAGGTCTGGACAAATGAGAACCCTTTTTCTGTATTGGTTACGTTCATGCTTTGCCCCTGAAGTCAGGAAGTAACTTGCCCTCAAGAGACTGTTTTCAAGTTCTTTTGATACTGGGCCACGCCTGGGCTTCTCAGAACTCTGAGTTTAACACTGAAGGCACTGAAGTGTCTACTTGCCGCCAAACACATCAATTGAGCCTCTAGATCAGTGAGCTGTAGAGATATTTGTGGCTCATTCCACTCGATGGAAAGGATTGTCAATGCTATGGGAGAGAACCCTGATTGAACATCATGGAAATCTGGAAGGATTACATCATTTTTCGATACCGAAAAAGCTGTGAAAGCCATCAAGCCTGAAATAATGAATTCTTGCTGGAGTAAACTGTTCAGATGTTGTACATGACTTAATGGGATTTATGATAGCCAATCAATGAAATAGATTGTGAATATGGCAAACATGATAGGGGGTGAAGGGTGTCAAGATACATTAGAGAAACTCAAGAGCTAATAGACCCTGTATCAGAGAAATTATTGAAGACCTGATAGGAGTTAACAGTGCCAAACATTGAGGGAAAAGGTGCAACGAAGCAATGCCAGGAAACAAATTGACAGACAATTTGGGAGAAGAGTTCTGATTATTCAAGACTAATTTTGACTTATGTTATAATCTGGACCCTTTGATGATACAGGCACTGGAACTAGAGCAAATGGGGGAAGAAGGATTGCTACCAAATAGAAACATTTAGAGAAGTGAAATAACAAGTTAGACATTATGATATATACCCGTAAAGTTACTGAGTGTGCCTGCCTGCCTCTGCCTCCCTTCCACCCCACCATTCCTGAGACAGCAAGAGCAACTCCTTTCCCAACTCTTTAGATGACTCAATGTGAAGATGAGAATGAAGTCTTTTATGAGGATCCACTTAGTCAATTGTAGTAATCATGCCACACAGTTAATAAGCTTAGTTGTTGTATGTATGCCTGTATTTGAGAATATAGTAACTGTGTGGCAAGAATGGTATGAGGCATTCTTTAGTTGTCGTCATCAAGTATGCATTGTGTAGAACATCACATGTAAGACTTGTATGGAAGTGGACAGCCTATCCTTATATAGGCATAAAGTGAGTAATATTTAATATAAAATTACTATATTGGTTTTTTTACTGTTCTATAACTGCTTTCAAAGACTTACATTACTGTATAGTATGTAATTTGAGAAATTGTGTGCCTGCCCATTTTCACAGGTTTTTATGTAACATTCCCAATACTATGAATATGATATAATACTGTATGTCATGAAAATATTACAGTAATTCATTAGTGCATAGGCTAGGGTATTGTGAAGCATTTGTATCCATTGTACTAAGCTACATTAAGTCATATTGCTGCTTCATTATCAATGCATGAATTGCTTGTAAATATGAATTTCTTTTTCACATCTTTTCATTTTTTATATCTAAGTTAGTAATACATGTAACATTTACAGTGTTTTGTATCATATAAAATAATACTGATGTGGGTACTGACAGATGATCCATCTTGTAAACAGATGACATAAGTTTACAGTATTGATAAATACCATACAGTACTGTAAGTGTATTTTTCTCAGTGATGTCCTTGACATTTTCTATTCTCTGACTTACTTTATTCTAAGAATATAGTGTATAATACATATAACATGCCAAATATGTATTAATTGACTGTGTACATTATCATAAGACTTCTAGTCAAAAGTAAGGTATTAAGTTTTTGGAGAGTCAAAAGTTGTAGGCAGATTTTTGACTGCTTGGGAGGTCAGCACTCTGAACCTCTGTGTTGTCAACTGTACGGACTACTCCGGTTTCATACTTTTGTATTTTCAGTGTTTTCTAATTTTATTTTAGCTATTGGCCTGTCATATGTGGCTTTTATTGTGTTGAGGTACATCCTCCCTATCCACACTTGGTTGAGAGTTTTTAATCATAAACAGATGTTGAATTCTATCACGTGCTTTTTCTGCATCTATTGACATGATCATCTGATTTTTAAGCTTCCTTTTGTTAACACGTATCCCGTTGATTTGCAGAGGTTGAACCACCCTTGTACCCTTAGGATAAAACCCATTTGGTCATGGTGTATGATCCTTTTACTGTAATGTTGAATTTGGTTTGCTAATATTTTTTATAAGATTTTATTTATTTGAGAGAGAACTTGCAAGCACAAGCAGGGGTAGTGGCAAGAGGGAGAGGGGAAAAAGCAGTCTTCCCTCTGAGCAGGGACCCCAATGCTGGGCTCCATCCCAGGACCCTGGGATCATGACCTGAGCTGCAGGCAGATGCTTAACCGACTGAACCACCCAGGTGCCCCAGTTTGCTAATATTTTGCTGAGATTTTTGCATCTGTGTTCATCAGGAATATTGGCCTGTAATTTTTTGTGGTGTCTTGTCTGTTTTTGATATCAGTGTAATGATGGCCTTGTAAAATAAGTTTGGAAGTGTTCCCTCCTCTTCTATTTTTTGTAAGAGTTTGGAAAGGATAGCTTCCAAAGGATAAACCTTTGGAAAGGATTATTCTTCTTCTTTGAATATTTGATAGAATTCACCAGGGAAGCCATCTGGCCCTGGACATTTTTTGTTGTTGGGATGTTTTTGGTTACTAATTCATTGTCCTTACTCTAGTATTCAAACTGTTTAGATTTCCTGATTTCTATTTCTCCATGTTTCAGTCTTGGTAAGTTGTATGTTTCTCGGTACTTATCCATTCTAGGTTGTAAAATTTGTTGGGGAATAGTTAGTTGTTCATGGTAGTCTCTTATGATCCTTTGTATTTCTGTGGTATAGGTTGTATTTTTTTTATCTTGGACTTTAATTTATTTGAGTCTTTCTGCTTGGTGAGTCTAGCTAAAGGTTAATCAGTTTTGTCTTTTGAAAGAACCAGCTCTTAGTTTCGTTGATTTTATTCTATTGTCTTTTTAGTCTCTATTTCATAGTTTTCTGTTCATCTTTGTTATTTCCTTCTTTCTGCTAACTTTGGACTTTATTCTTTTTTTTCTGATTCCTTAAGGTATAAAGGTATAATGTTGGGTTATTTTGAGATTGTTCTTGTTTCTTGATGTAGGCATTTATTGCCATGAACCTCCCTCTTAGAACTACTTTTGCTACATCCCATAAGATCTGG
>PISX010017438.1:0-43148 GCA_004024625.1 Mellivora capensis
TGGAG
Organism: Mellivora capensis; assembly: GCA_004024625.1. NCBI lineage: Eukaryota > Metazoa > Chordata > Mammalia > Carnivora > Mustelidae > Mellivora > Mellivora capensis. The sequence goes on from PISX010017438.1 coordinate 6, forward strand.
CCCTCACGGGGACGGCGTGGCCTCGGGTCCCGCGGGTCACAGAAGGACGGGGGAGTCTGAGTGCGGCAGAGCTCGCAGGGACGGAGCGGGGCAGCCGGCGGCAGACACGGAGCCGAGGTCGGGGCTCTCAGCTCGGGGTCACCGTAAGCCATGACCCGGGGGACAGTCGCGCCACTGCTCCTCCAGCAGGGACCGCACAGCGGCAGACCCGGGAGACTCCCCTTCCTCCTCTGGGTCTGGAGACGCCGAACGGGGCCGCGCCAGAGACGGAGACGCTCGGTCACAGGCCGGAGCCCGGGGACACGGGAGGGACTCACGGCTTTTCCCCGCGGGCGCACTGAGGAGCGGCGCGAGCTCTCGGCTCCTCCGGCGGACCCTGGGGGGCGGCCGCCGTCTTCCTTCCCGCCTCCGGGCCCGACGACGGAAAGCGCTCGGGGACCAAAAGCTCCGAGAGCGAAGCCGGAAGAGGACTCAGCCCGCCCCCCGCAAGGGCGGCCAATCCCGCCGCCGGCAAAGACGTCTGAGGATCGCGGCAACAGGCCCCGCCCCCAGGAGACCAGCAGGAAGTTCCAGCCGCGGCCAGGTGCACCCATTAACCGGGACTGCGGAACTCCAGAGCTAGGGAGAAGCGACGCAGAATTCACAGCCTCTTCCCCATGATCCTTTAGTCTTGCAAAGTTAAATTTAAAAAATTTTTTTCTATTTTGTTAAATTTTTCCTCTTTCCTATTTTAACATTTTTTAACTATTTTAACACATTTTTAAAAATATTTTTTAATTTTCACCGTTAGTCAAATTTTACCCCTCCATTGCATTTAACCTTAATTTTTATATATAGATTATTTTTTCCTTTAAAATTTTGAGATACAATTTCTTCTAATAGATCAAAATATACCCTAAATTGAGCACATGGCTTTGTTCTAGTTTCCAGCCTGATCACATTCCTTCCTTTTTTTTTTTCCACCAACTTCTTATCAATTCCTTTTTTAGGATCTTTTTTAATATTCATCTTTACAGTTATATTCCATCCCTTCATTGTGTTTACCCTTATTTTGTGTGTGTGTATATATATATGTTTTTCTTTCTCTAAAATTTTGGGAGGTAGTTTCTTCTAACACACCAAAATACACCCAAAAACACTCAAAATCAAGTGTGTGGCTCTGTTCTATTCACCAGTTTTTTCTTTCTTTCTTTTTTCCCCCAATCTTCTTCCCCTGGTTTCGGGTCTCTTCTGATTTGGTCAGTGTGTATTTTTCTCAGGTCGTTGCTACCTTTTTAGTATTTTGTTCTCTCATTCATCTATTCTCATCTGGATAAAATGACAAGGCGTTAAAAACTCACCACAAAAAAAAGAACAAGAGGCAATACCTACAGCTAGGGACCTAATCAATACAGACATTGGTAATATCTCAGAACTAGAGTTCAGAATAATGATTCTCAAAGTGCTAGCTGTGCTTTCCCCAAAAGCATGGAAGGTACTAGAGAATCCCTTTCTGGAGAAACAAACAAACTAAAATCTAACCAAATTGAAATAAAAAAAGCTATTAATGAGGTGCAATCAAGAATGGAGGCTCTTACTGCTAGGATAAATGAGGCAGAAGAGAGAATTAGTGATATAGCAGACCAAATGATGGAGAATAAAGAAGCTGAGCAAGAGAGAGACAACTACTGGGCCACGAGGGGAGAATTCGAGAGAGAAGTGATACCATAAGACAAAACAATATTAGAATAATTGGGATCCCAGAAGAAGAACAAGAGAGACGGGCAGAAAGCATATTGGAGCAAACTATATTAGAGAATTTACCTAATATGGCAAAGGGAACAAGCATCAAAATCCAGGGGGCACAGAGAACCCACCTCAAAATCAATAAAAATAAGTCCACACCCCGTCATCTAACACTAAAACTTAGAAGTCTTAGTGACAAAGAGAAAATCCTGAAAGCACCTAGGGACAAGAGGTCTATAACATACAACAGTAGAAATATTAGATTGGCAGCAGACCGATCCACAAAGACCTGGCAGGCCTGAAAGGACTGGCATGATGTATTCAGAGCACTAAATGAGAAAAATATGCGGCCAAGAATACTATATCCAGATGGGCTGTCATTGAAAATAGAGAGATAAAAAGCTTCCAGGACAAACAAAAATTAAAAGAATTTGCAAACACCAAACCAGCCCTACAGGAAATATTGAAAGGGGTCCTATAAGCAAAGAGAGAGCCTAAAAGTAACAGACCAGAAAGGAACAGAGACAATGTACAGTAACAGTCACCTTACAGGCAATATAGTGGCACTAAATTCATATTTTTCAATAGTTGTCCTATATAAATGGGCAAAATGTGCCAATCAAAAGACAGAGGGTATCAGAATGGATTAAAAAAAAAAAAAAAACCACAAGATCCTTCAATACGCTGTCCCCAAGAAACTCATTTTAGACCCAAAGATACCTCCAGAGTGAGGGGGTGGAAAACAATTTGCCATGCTAATGGACATTAAAAGAAAGCTGGGGTGGCAATCCTTATATCAGATACACTAGATTTTAAGCCGTGTACTATACTAAGAGATGAGGAAGGTCACTATATCATATTTAAAGGGTCTGTCCAACAAGAAGATCTAACAATTTTAAATATCTATGCCCCTAACATGGGAGCAGCCAATTATATAAACCAATTAATGACAAAATCAAAGAAACACATTAACAATAATATAATAATAGTAGGGGATTTTAACACACCCCCCCCTTACTGAAAGGGACAGATCATCTAAGCAAAAGATCAACAAGAAAATAAAGGTCTTAAATGACACACTGGACCAGATGGACATCACAGATATATTCAGAACATTCCATCCCAAAGCAACAGAATACACATTCTTCTCTAGTGCACATGGCACATTCTCCAGAATAGATCACATCCTGGGTCACAAATCAGGTCTCAACCAGTACTAAAAGATGAGGATCATTCCCTGCATATTTTCAGACCACAATGCTCTGAAACTAGAACTCAATCACAAGGGGAAATTTGGAAAGAACTCAAATACACAGAGGCTAAAGAGCATCCTACTAAAGAATAAATGGGTCAGCCAGGAAATTAAAGAACTGAAAAAATTCATGGAAACAAATGAAAATGAAAACACAACTGTTCAAAATCTTTGGGATGCAGCAAAGGCGGTCCTGGGAGGAAAGTCTAGAGCAATAAAAGCCTTTCTCAAGAAACAAGAAAGGTCTCAAGTTCACAACCTAGCCCTACACCTAAAGGAGCTGGAGAAAGAACAGCAAAGAAACGCTAAACCCAGCAGGAGAAGAGGAATTATAAAGATTGGAGCAGAAAGCAATGAAATAGAAACCCAAAAAGCAGGAGAAAAAAATCAATGAAACTAGGAGCTGGTTCTTTGAAAGAATTAATAAGATTGATAAACTCCTGGTCAGACCTACCAAAATGAAAAGAGAAAGGACTCAAATTAATAAAACCATAAATGAAAGGATATCATAAACAAAACCAAAGAAATACAAACAATTATAAGAACATATTATGAGCAACTATACGCCAGCAAATTTGACAATCTGGAAGAAATGGATGCATTCCTAGAGTATAAACTACCAAAACTGAACCAGGAAAAACCTGAACAGACCCATAACCAGTAAGGAGACTGGAGCAGTCATCAAAAATCTCCCAACAAACAAAAGCCCAGGGCCAGACGGCTTCCCAGGGGAATTCTACCAAACATTTAAAGAAGAATTAATACCTATTCTCCTGAAACTGTTCCCAAAAATAGAAATGGAAGGAAAACTTCCAAACTCATTTTATGAGGCCGGCATTACCTTGATCCCAAAGACCCCATCAAAAAAGAGAATTACAGACCAATATCCTTAATGAACACAGATGTGAAAATTCTCATCAAAATACTAGCCAAAAGGATCCAACAGTCCACTAAAAAGATTATTTACCACGACCCAGTAGCGATTTATTCCTGGGCTGCAAGGTTGATTCAACATCCGCAAATCAATCAATGTGATACAATACATCAATAAAAGAATAAGAACCATATGATACTCTCGATAGACGCTGAAAAAGCATTTGACAAAGTACGGCATCCTTTCTTGATCAAAACTCCTCCAAGTGTAGGGATAGAGGGTACCTACCTCAATATCACCAAAGCCATCTATGAAAAACTCACAGTGAAAATCATTCTCAATGGGGAAAAACTGAGAGCTTTTCCCCTAAGGTCAGGAATATGGGAGGGATTTCCACTATTTCCACTATCACCACTGCTATTCAACATATACTAGAAGTCCTAGCCTCAGCAATCAGACAACAAAAAGAAATTAAAGGCATCTGAATCAGAAAAGAAGTCATCAAACTCTCACTTTTTGCAGATGATATGATACTTTATGTGGAAAACCCAAAAGACTCTGCTCCAGAACTGCTAGAACTTGTACAGGAATTCAGTAAAGTGTCAGGATATAAAATCAATGCACAGAAATCAGTTGCATTTCTCTACACCAACAACACAGAAGAAAGAGAAATTAAGGAGTCAATCCCATTTACAACTGCACCAAAAACCATAAGATACCTAGGAATAAACCTAACCAAAGAGGCCAAGAATCTGTACTCAGAAAACTATCGAATACTCATGAAAGAAATTGAGGAAGACACAAAAAAATGGAAAAACGTTCCATGCTCATGGACTGGAAGAACAAATATTGTGAAAATGTCTATGCTACCTAAAGCAATCTACACATTTAATGCAATCCCTATCAATATACCATCAATTTTTTTCAAAGAAATGGAACAAATAATCCTAAAATTTACATGGAACCAGAAAAGACCCCGAATAGCCAGAGGAATGTTGAAAAAGAAAGCCAAAGTTGGTGGCATCACAATTCCAGACTTCAAGCTCTATTACAAAGATGTCATCATCAAGACAGTATGGTACTGGCACAAAAACAGACACATAGATCAATGGAACAGAAGAGAGAGCCCAGAAATGGACCCTCAACTCTATGGTCAACTAGTCTTCAACAAAGCAACACAAAATGTCCAATGGAAAAAAAGACAGTCTCTTCGACAAATGGTGTTGGGAAAATTGGACAGCCACATGCGGAAGAATGAAACTGCACACCACACACAAAAATAGAATAAAAATGGCTGAAAGACCACAATGTGAGGCAGGAATCCATCAAAATCCTTAAGGAGAACACAGGCAGCAACATCTTCGACCTAAGCCGCAGCAACTTCTTCCTAGAAACATCGCCAAAGGCAAGGGAAGCGAGGGCAAAAATGAACTACTGGGACTTCATGGAGATCAAAAGCTTTTGCACAGCAAAGAAAACAGTCAACAAAATCAAAAGACAGCTGACAGAATGGGAGAAGATATTCGCAAATGACATACCAGATAAAGGGCTAGTATCCAAAATCTATAAAGAACTTATCAAACTCAACACCCAAAGAACAAATAATCCAATCAAGAAATGGGCAGAAGACATGAACAGACATTTCTGCAAAGAAGACATCCAGATGGTCAACAGACACATGAAAAAGTGCTCCACATCACTCGGCATCAGGGAAATACAAATCAAAACCACAATGAGATCCCACCTCACGCCAGTCAGAATGGCTAAAATTAACAAGTCAGGAAATGACAGATGCTGGCGAGGATGCAGAGAAAGGGGAGCCCTCCTACACTGTTGGTGGGAATGCAAGCTGGTGCAGCCGCTCTGGAAAACAGCATGGAGGTTCCTCAAAAAGCTGACAATAGAGCTACCCTATGACCCAGCAATTTCACTACTGGGTATCTACCCTAAAGATACAAACGTAGTGATCCGAAGGGGCACGTGCACCCGAATGTTTATAGCAGCAATGTCCACAATAGCCAAACTATGGAAAGAACCTAGATGTCCATCAACAGATGAATGGATAAAGAAGATGTGGTATATATACACAATGGAATACTATGCAGCCATCAAAAGAAATGAAATCTTGCCATTTGTGACGACGTGGATGGAACTAGAGGGTATTAAGCTGAGCAAAATAAGTCAATCAGAGAAAAACAATTATCATATGATCTCTCTGATATGAGGAAGTTGAGAGGCAAAGTGGGGGGTCATGGGTGGAAGGGACGTAAAAAATGAAATGATGGGATCGGGCGGGAGACAAACCGTAAGAGACTCTTAATCTCATGAAGCAAACTGAGGGTTGCTGCAGGGAGGGGGAAGGGAGAGGGTGGTTGGGTTATGGACATAGGGTATGGGCTATGGTGAGTGCTGTGAAATGTGTAAGCCTGACGATTCACATACCTGTACCCCTGGGGCAAATTAATACACTGTATATTAATAACAATAAAAAAACATACACCTCATGTGTATGTTCAAGATGAAACTGGAAACAGAGAAACTCCAATCTAAACAAGTGACTTAAGGTCCGCTGTGCTTAGGAGTCTTATTGTCTTGACGGCAAATGAGCTCTCATGGCTCCGGGTCACGTGCGATCAGAAAGGGAGATTCTCCAGACTCTTTTATCATTTTTCAAAGCTTATAAACATCTCTGTGACAGAAACTCTCCAAAAGGGCATGGAAATGTCCGTGTTGCAAGTCACCAGCAGTCTCACTGGATGTAGCACATCCCTCCCTAGAACCTCCCTGTCGGAGCCTCGTAAACACAGCTCACACCCCGGGTGTTCAACGACTGTTCCGTTACGCTTTTTGTCAAAGATTTTTTAAAAGGCTGGCGGGTGGCATTTTGCAGTGACCTCCACGAAAAGCCCCCCGTGCTCTCGTCTATAACTACTGCACGAACACAGCCGTTGGCCGCGCACGCGCACGTTCGCAGACAACAACGCTAAAGGGACGACGGATGTTCCTCTACAAAGCAAAACGCTACATCACACCCCACAAAGCCACACGTGTAGCCCAGAGCCCCACCCGTGCACGTGTCCACGTGCTCCAAGACGTCCGTGGCTGGCAGGGCTGGCACTGGCCTGTCCCCAAGGCTGACGCCGCACCAGCGTCCGGCTCCCCACCCCTCCCCGCAGCAATGCCAGATCTGGCGACCCCCTCTGCAAGCTGGCATTAAGGGAGCACACCTGAGCACTTACCTGCCCATCCTGGCCCACGTGGTGGATCTGGAGATTGCCCTGCAGAATGGGTGAAAAAGGCAGAGATCAAGAACCAGAAAAACTTCCAGACATAATGAGACAGAGGCAGGGGCAACCGTGCCATCTGTGAATAAACAGCAAAACTATGCGTACCAGTTCTACAAAAAGTCAACCCCCTGTAACAACGAAACACCCAAAACGAAGCAAAAACCGAGTTTACAGACTATTTTTTCTTATAAAAACAAGCTGGAAAAAAAACATTGTACCCACCCCCGAGTCCTGACCCCAAATGAAACTGCCATGTTTTCCCCCCCAACTTCAATTCTGAAACAACTTTAGACCGAGGAGAAGAACCAGAAGTTGCATGGCGCGGTCCCTTGTACTCTTCACCCAGGGCCCTGACGGGCACACCTGAGGCCCAGGTGCAGGGCCCCAACCAGGAACCACACAGGACACAACACAACTGACCAGATCACAAGCCCACTGGGGTCTGACCAGGTGGGAACGCATTTTCATTTGTTTAGGAAAAAATGACTTACAGCTCTAAGAGGCTCTGCTACAACTGTCTGTACAGGTAGCTTCGCTTTGACAAGATATTTGTTAAGCGAACAAGTGTTTTACGTGTGAGGACCGATCGTGTGCTGTGACTCAGGACAAAGTAACCATTAATGGCATCAGCGATTTCTTCTGATTCGGTGCATTCAATTCCTACTGGAAGAAAATGCTGGATTACAGGGACAGGAGGGACGTGCTTACGAGATGTGAAAAAAGGGGCGAATTCATGAAATCCAAGAAATATTCTAATGACTTTTTGGGCAGAAACAGTATGAACACAAATGTATAATGATTTCCCTTCAGGAGGTTACCGTAAGTTCCAGGGTGTAGTGAAGGATCCCCTATCCTGGCAGGCGTCTGGGGCCGCTAGCTGGGCCTCGCACCTCTCTGCGCCCCTACAAGGGAGCTCCCCGCACCCTCAAGAGAACCCAGCGCCTGCGACGTCCTCCAACCGCACCGCCGGCTCTCCTTCCCCACCCAGCGCTGTGGCCACTGCACGAGCTGGCTGTCCTCCCGCCGGGATACCCCCCCACAGGACCTGGCCAGCGCTCGCTCAGCAGCAGATCCTTACCCCCCTCACCCCTGCCCCGAGCACCTCTGTGCCACTTCCCTCTGGACGCAGCCTGCTGACAGGCACCTCTGTCCTAACAACATGTCCTGGGCCCTTCTCCCCGCAGCCCCCCCCCGAGGAAACGGGCGTCAGGTGGTCACTGCGGGACGCTGTGTCAGCTGGGGACTCCCAGCCGTCCACCCTGCTGGAGCGCAAGAGCACAGGAACACCGAGCAGGCCCAGGGCAGCGCCGGGGGCTGCAACTCACCTCGCTGTCCTGCGTGATCTGCACCTGCTCGCCCTGCGGCACCTGCGCGATGTGGAGATGGCCCTGTGGGATCCGCAGCAAGAGAAGACACCAAGAAGCATCAGAAGAAACCCAGAGCCACAGGAAACGAGCAACGCTTTCTGCAGCTCTTGCTCCGGATTAGCGGCGGCAATTCCAGACCACCAAACCCTGAACAGCCCAAGAGAACACGCGGACGGTGGGAGCGCGTTATCAAACAGCCTCCCGAAATCACAGTTCTGGTGTGTAACACACACACACCACCACAGCAGTGCTTAAGGAAGCAATGGGGCCCAGGAAAAATCTGTTCCATCTTCAAATGGCACCAAACAGGCAAATTTAATAATGGAAATAGCATTAGGAGAAGACGGGAAACAGAAATTTCCCAGAAAATGAGAAGAACTTTTTTTCCTCCATCCTGTCCACTTGGAGGGACCAGAAAGCTCCTGGAAGCAGCAGATGGTCTCCTCGTGGTCTGGGGTGCGAAGGCCACACCGCAGTATGGGGTCGGTGGGAGGGGTTGCACTGGGTGTCTACACTGAACGTGGGTCAGGCAAGGTGTTTAAGTCAAAGAAACACAAAACTACTTAAATAGGTCAGTCGACACCAAGAACCCGGCTAATACGCCCTCAGGGCTGTGGGGGCAGGCGGGACCCTGCCCCCACAGATGCCAACGGGACCCAACGCTGCTGTGAACTCGCTGCTGCACTGGTTCTACTCCGACCGTGCAAACTGGATGGAAGCGATCTGCCCCAGAACTCCCTCAAAGACTCTGCCGCTAAGACGGGAGTAGTGGCCTTGGTGACGGTCAGTCACACAGAGGACTCGGCATCCTCCTCTGGACGGTGAAGAAAACCCCTCAAAAAGCACTGGTTAGCAGCTTTCCGGAAGCCCACCTTTCCCACGCAGCACACCAAGTGCAAGGTCAGACCGGAGACCCCTTTGACTTGCAGGAGAGCGCAGCTGGGTGGGACGAGGACGTCCGCAGGAGCCCAGGGGCGCGTTGAACAGGGGCAGCTCCCTAGCGACACCCCCTGCTCTCCTCGGCCACAGCAAGGATCGGGAGGACTTTCTACCTGGGCCGGGCCATGCAAAGCAGACTGCAGCGCTCACAGCCTCCACGAGCTTAGCGCACGTCACACCATCCAGAGGAAGGGCTACACACGACCAAAGGCCACTCCCTTTCTCTCCTCACGCCAGAAGGAGAGGACTTTTGCTTCCCTCAGTGGAAGGGCGCCCGTGTTTCTGAACTGAGAAAATACCAACAGGACACCTACAGTGGGCAGGAGGACAGGCCGAAATAGGGACAGCTGAAGACCCAGACCCTCGGAGCAGACGGCGGCCTCCAGGGTAGCACGTGCAAGGGAGAGGAAGGGGCCATGGGGCGTGGCCCTCCCCACTGGCCATGCCCCAGCCCCAGCCCCCTCCCCGCATCCTTTCCGGAGGCAGACTAACGAGAAGGGTACATACTACTTGGACCTGTCCGTCCTCTCCGATCTGGTGGATCTGGACCTGCTGGGCGTTGGCCAGGGCGTAGTGCAGGGCCTGTGGCGGGGGCTGCGGCATCTCACTGGCGGGGGGCGGGGTGCTCATCACGGTCTCTGCGGGAAAGAACAGAAGGCCTCAGCCACCAGCTGGAGACGGGCGGACCCAGCCCCGTGCAAGCCTCTGGGCTTCCTTCCCTCCGAGGGCCCACATCCCCACAGAGAGGAAAGGGAATTGCTCCTCCTGAGTCCATTCGACAGGTCCTGAGGGAGGATCCGCGGCATTGTCTAGAGACCGTTAGTTCTAAGTGCCAGGGAATGGAGGTTTCCGACCTGTGGGTACAAGGAGTCCGAAGGACTGACTGCTCGGACAGACAATTCTCATCCATTTGTTAAATGAAGTGGCTCTGGATTCATCAGCAAAAATGAAAAGGAATAAAGTTGATAATAGTCTGCTTTATGCCAGCAGTAAATAATACTTGTTCACGGATAGTTAAACTCACTAGGGGGGTAAATCCCCAACCACTTCTTTAAAGATACATTTCCAATAAAACCTCACTTCCTTTGTTTGATCCAAAATAATACATTGTGTCGATGTGTTGTGTGTTAATTTCAGCTGCAACCTTATCCTAACAGAACTTTCTTAAACACTTAGAACATTAAAGCCTCCAAAAAACATTCTGATTTTGTGTGCACAATTTTCTGCACAGAATTATGGCAGACAGATAGTAAAAAATGTAAACATGCATCATGGCAGGGTGAGACTCAGTGAGAAGTGAATGGAAGGAGAAAAAAGATGTAAAATGTCTGCTTACCCAACGAAAGCTTTTCGTTTTTTAACAGCTTAACGGTGGGCATTACATGGACATGAAACATATATTCCACTGAATATGTCTGCATGCGAAATGTTAACCCTTGCTAACCCTTGCATTATGTCAGAAATGACATCCTTTTCAATGATTTCAGAGTATAATGAAAACTTCTAGCTGTCAACATTTTAAAATGTCAAGTTAAAAATATGCAAGGAAGAATACACATTTTCTAACCTCTTAAAGAGGATATTTGACCAAAACATTTAAAGTTCACTCTGCTAGTTAGTTAATAAGAACTACATAACTTAATAGATTCCCAAATCATTCTGCTCTAGTGTTAATAAAAATTCACTGATCTAGGGGCACCTGGGGGGCTCAGTGGGTTGAGCCTCTGCCCTCGGCTCAGGTCATGATCCCAGGGTCCTGGGGTCGAGCCCCGCATCGGGCTCTGGGCTCAGCGGGGAGCCTGCTTCCTCCTCTCTCTCTGCCTGCCTCTGCCTACGTGTGATCTCCGTCTCTGTCAAATAAATAAATATTTTTTTAAAAATCACTGATCTTGCCAGTTCTCTACTGGTTCCAATAAAGGAAGAATGAGTCCCCGAGGCTGTAGAGACACTGCAGAAGACACGCCATGCGGGTATGAGGTCAGTAGCTTCCAAGTCCAAGATTCACACTCCTGAGTCTCCCGCAGAATCAAGAGCTCCGCAGTCATTCTACATAAAGAACAGGCTCAGTCCACGTCTCACAATCTGTGCTGACATCAAAGCCCAGGCAAGAAGCTGTGCTGGGTCCTTGTTTGCGAGGGAGCTGACAGCGCTGGCCCGGCGAAGGTTTCAGACCGCAGCACCCGCTGTCAGCGCGCCAGAAAGGCTCCGAGGGCCCCCCCACCTCCCCGCCAGCCTGGCTCTTCTCCACATGCAGAGGAAAGGCAGCTGCACACACAGATGGGCTCATTCTCTGCAAGCCTAAACTACCGGGCACCGCACAGACACCCCGTGAGGCCTCCAACTGCCTGATGAGGCCCGCGGGCGGGCACAGAGCGGCACGGCCGACGGTGAAATGCTGCCGCCTTTCACTCGAGCACGAGCAACAGTTCACACACTGCGGCCAGACAGGGCTGCAGGACCGATGTCTCAGTAAACTGATTTTGTGAACATCCATGGACACAAGTAATGTTAGTCTGTGCTCACAGGGACAGCACGCAATCAGCTTTAAACAGAGGAGCCTGGGCTCAGAATTTCCTTTGTAACACGTATTGGGAAGTTCTTTTTTTTGGCTGCTGCTAATTCAAGAGTAAACAAGGCAGACCCAGCTGGAATCACGAGCAATTCCAAAGTGAGCCAGGAATCCAGGAATTCTCCTGGACGATTTCTGTCACTGTCTCAGACTCGCCTCAGGAGGCTGGGAGGGAGCAAACAGGGCAAGGACAGAGCCCCCCAGCCCACAGCCACTTCACTTTATGTGATTTTAGTCAGGTAGGCAGCACAACAAAATCGGAAACAAGGACCAACAGAAATTTACAAAGCCGTGGACTTTTTAGGGGTGTCTGGGGGGGCACAGGGTCAAGGGGTCAAGCCCCGCACCAGGCTCTGCACTCAGCATGGGGTCTGCTTACGTTTCTCTCTCCATCTCCCTGTCCCCCTTAGCCCCACTCTCGCATGCTCGCTCTCTCAAATAAATAAATAAGTCGTTTAAAACACACAAAAAAAGCCATGTATTTTTTTTAAAAGTTTGACAAAAGAAAAATACATGTTTTGTGTTTCTCTTGCGAACTCGATTCCAGCGCTCAGCAGGAAGCCTACAGCCGTGAGCGGACCACACAGGAAGCAGCCCTTGTTGTGACTGGAGAGTAGGCGTGAGACTGGATGCAGCATCTCGGGCCTCCCTACACAGACACCCGGCACGGAAGCCTTGGCGGAGCAGCCAGGTTCTCCTGTGGGACAAGGACACCTGGGCACAGGTGTGACTCCTTCCTGAGCACGTGGGTGGGCCACGAGAAGCACTGCCATGCCCTGTTGTCCGTCAGCGGACACGGTCTATTCCTAACAACACGTCCTGGGACCCCCGACTCAAGTCCCCACGTGTCAAGTCTGCCCAGGGGCTACAGGCACTGGACATGCGCTCACACGGTGGCTGCTCACCGCCCCCAAGAGGCCAACAGCACCGGAGAGTTACTCAAACCCAAAGCTCCTTAAAAGAAATACCGAAATACGGGTAAACAAACAACCGAAGTAACTCAACTCTTGATCAATGAACTACCGGCAGTTAAAAGGAACACTAGTAACCAGAAGAGAATGAATGATTCCAAATACACAAGCATAAAATGTCATAAAATCACTGACCGCACAACAGAACTCAAACCTGCGTGCGAGGTAAAGCCACCCGGGTCTCCAATCGGGGTGAGAAGCAGGGTCGGGGCTGGCCGGCCCCACAACCCCACCACCGATGGGACGCGACACTCGCACACCCCGGTGTGGGCTGGCCTGCGGGCATCACTGCTACTGGCTGGAGACACGGACTTGCAGGTTTGGGCAGAGTGAACCAGAAAGGGAACAGAACGCGATTCCCCGGGGGCCACTGTGCCTCGCCAGCACCTCCAGAGGCAGGCGCACGCCGCGTCCACAGAGAAAGCTCCGTCCTGCTATTCCTCCTCGGGCTTTCAGGACGCGCACGGACGGCCAACTGCACGTCTAGCTCTGTGCTCTGCCACGTGGACCCCAGGGTGAGGAGGACAAAGCCCACCTCCCTGAACTCTCCAGACCTGCAGAGGCAGTCGGCTTCCTCAAGGAGAGACGCCCTCCGCACGTCCCCCAGCAGCTGCCTCCGAGTCCCCAGGACAGACCGGCTCAGCGCATCAGAAAGGTCTGGGCTCCCCACTAGGAGGTTCCTCAGGGCGGCCGCTCACAAAGGCAGGGCTTTGGGGCACAACGTGTGTGGCCACCTCCCATCTTCGGGAACTGCTGGCAAGTGACTCCCAGAACGACGGGAGGAAAGCCGCTTCCTGAGGTCGCCTCAGAAGGACAAAACCCTGCAAGAATGTCCGGCGACTCGGTCCCCACCGTGCTTCGGAACAGGTTCCGGCCGGCCCCGCCCATGCTGCCCCGGGACCCGGGACCCGGCCCCAGCCATGGCCTCAGGTTCTAAGAGCCGTCGCCAAGGGAGCTTCTGGGGAGACTTTGTTTTCAATGTTTCCGTTAAGCTACTCTGAGATGGGCTGGGTGAAAAGCAATACTAAAATCACACTTGTTCCTAAGGAGATGTTCCTAGGGAAAAGCCAGTTCTCCAACGATGCCTGAAAGAAGAGTCTGGAAGGTCCCTGTTTTCTTGTGCGCAAGTGGAACTGAGGCGCTACACTGAGAACAGTAGTAATGAGCACCACAGTTCCGCACGGACCCCCTCCCCCCTCCCCTGCTGTCCCCATATGGACCCCAGGGCTCTGCTCGGGACCTCGGCTGCAGGACACAACACAGCGGCTCACCGCCGCAGCTGCCACCATCCTGATCGAGCTCCTCCTGCCGCTTCGGAACCCAAGCCGGATGAGGACCACGCCCAGGCCCTGCTCTCCAAGCCCTCCGTCCAGAGCACTTCCAGGAGGGCCCCCTGCAGCAGCCCACGGGAACCCCCCGCAGGGGGCACACAGACGGGGCCTCTGGTCACGGGGCTCCATGTGGCCCCCAGGCCTCCCGGGACCGGACAGAGCGTACCTGAGGCGCTGTACGAAGACGAGGACGGCGTTCTCCTGGAGAAGCTCTTGACGGCCAGGCTCTGGCCTCGCTGCTTCCGCCGCCAGGCCGTCCGACACTTGGAGTCGATGCTCTGCTTGATCCGGTACCAGTCGGACTCCGTGATTCCAAACTTGTAGAACAGGTGACCTGTAAACACAGCCGGACTGCGGCACCACGAGGGGCGGGCCCCCGAGCACGCGGGAGCGGCACGGCCTGAGCACCAGCCCTGCAATCGCCCCCGCGAGGCTCTCAACGCGGTCCACTGGCTTACGCTATAGGCAGCCGACTGGTCCACACGGCGACGAGCAGGGTGCTGGGTACCCGGGAGCCTCCGAGACACCCACACTCGACTCTGTCTGCTCCTGCTTCACGTGGGGACGTTACCCCCTCAACGCTGAGAACAGAACTGGGGCCCGCAACCCCGTCGGAGCCCCACTCCCAAGCACCAGCTCGCCTTCTCCTGGGCCTCCGTGCCTGCAGCTCTCCCCCACTCCCCCAAGTCTCTGCTCAGACACGACCTCAGTGACCCTGCCCCTAACCAGCCCGAGGGACCCCGAGTCCCTCCTACCTGCACTGCCAGCCGGCTCTTGAGCATCTCTGAGGACTGACGTATTTACTGTTCGGTGTGCCAAGAGACCAGACCCCGGGCACGCGCACACGCTCCCGCGCCAGCAGACTAACTGTGGTCACAATTCACCCAAAGACATTCTTTTCTTCTGTCACTGCCCGAGTCCGACACTGGCTTCTAGGACTCAGTCCGGAGGAAAACTCCCCAAAGGCACTTTACTCTTCAAGCCCAAGGGCCCTGCACGCCCCGGCAGAGGGCATCTCCTCTACTCTGCTGTCCGCCGGAGGGGCCTGGCGCCGTGTGCTCACTTCCATGACAGAGCCCTCTCGACACACGCAGAGACCCCCCCCCATCACTGACAAGGAAACTGGGCATCAGGGAGACCACTGAGGAGCGGGTGGCAGACAGAGACCCTCACTGGACACTTGACCCCTTCTCTGGGCCAAGTCACAGTCACGAGCACTGGAACGGGAAGACACACTCGTCTACACAGCGACCTCCTCTCGAGCCGGCTCGTGAAACTTCACTGGTTAACGGGAAAATAAATGGACAGAATCCAAAAGTTGAAGACTAAAAAAATGGGGCTGAACAACACCAATTTGACTGCTGGGAGGGCCATGTTTATACCGTCCACTGAGAGCTTAACTGATGGCTGCTCCCTAAAACCTCCTCCTGCCAAGCCCGCCGCACAGAGAACCACCAGAAGTTGAGCTGCTTTTCCCATATCCTACGAAGTATCGAGTTTCTTCTGTCTTGGAAAGACACTTCTTGGCTTTACAAGCGTGTGCTAAGACCAGATCTAAACACAACAACCCAAAGTCCTGTGACCTCCATCGACAGGGACTGGGGTGAGCAAGATTTACGGAAAGAAAAGTGACCCGGTCGCTCCGGCAGCTCTTGTGATCCTCGTGCGCAAGAGGAAATACACACGCGGAGTGGCCCCTTCTTTGCTTTCTGGTGTTCGGGTCGCCTCTTAAAGAGCCACAGACCAGTAATCAATATTTACCAAGTGGCCGCCACGTGTCCCATGCGGCCTTGAGTGCAGGGGCCGACTGAGAACGTCCAGGCGAGTTGCCAACGCTGGTGACGGAAGTCCAGCTCCCGGCTGCAGTCAGCCAGGGGCCGAGGGCAGCGGTGCTCTCCGAGTCGAGAGAAGAAAAGGCAATCACGGGCCTCAGAAGGGCCCCCAGGGACGCACCACAATGAGAAGGAACATTCTAGCCCATCTTCCTGCCCTCAGACCCCCACACTCAGGGAGAAACCTTCCCAAGGCCTCTAGGGCTTAATGACATGCTGTGAAATTTAAAAAAAAACGTGTTAGGAACAGAAATGACTACGTACAATACACACAGGTACATGAGCAACGAGCAAGAACGTTACTATTTAAATTCAACTCTGTAAAAACCAACCAGCCATTCAAAACCTGGCTTCCACCCTTTGAAGAAAGAACACGCACTCGTACGTTACAAGCCGTCCATCTCTCAATCCTCCCACGGCCTCACGTTACCCGTTCCTTCCAACAGCAATGCCACCTGCCCCCCCCTACGGCATGCGCCCGCAGAGGAGCCCAGCAGGAGGAAGGCGCCCCCCACGGTACACGCCACCCGGGCTTCAGCTCGGCCTTCCTGAGCTTCCAAGGCGGCGGCCTGGGGGCCGGAGACCCTGTGAGCCCGAGACAGCCGCGTCCTCAGCCTCGCCTTTCTGCCAGCACCGAGCAGCCTCACTTCACAAGCGCTGGAGGAGAGATCTTGGTAATGAGGGACAGAAAACTCACTTTAACTGCCTTTTCACACTGTTGAAGCATCTTCTCTCTTGCGTTATCTGATGCTTCAAGAAAACCTCATGAGCTAAGAATGCCAGTCCCCAGCTTCAGTTCCTGTCCAAGTATCAGTCAAGAGTGAGATGCGATCCTGAAATCCAGGCCTCCGGGCACCCACCCAAGCAGAGCAGCAGTGGCCACAGAAATCCCACAGCTCCGGCCCCCTCTGCCCCGCATGGCACCGCCCGCCCGGTGCACACAGGAGGCCCGGTGTGTCTGTTCTCCCGACCTCCCTCCACGAGGCCGCCACCATGGCGCCTGGGCAGGAGACACAGCAACCGGAGGCTGCTCCCAGGGCTCTGCCCCAGCACATGAGGTCCCCAGGAAGCTGCGGGGTCTGGGTCATCCACAAGGCGAGCCGCTTGTCACCTCACCGTCTTGGAGGAGAATGCTCAGCCACCCCCAAAACACTGCCTCCCCAGCCTGCTCCCGCGGCTTCCTGGGCAAGCTGTCCGGCTACCCCCCAAAAATCCAAAGCTCCATCAGCATTCACGGCCTTCCCACTTCCCGGAGCACCCATCCTCACCCTGGGACTGTGAACTATAAGACCAGACACCCAGCTGTGTAACATGGAGCCCCACAGGGGCTGAGACTCACTGTGGGAAAAAGGAACAGAGCTGGCCATCTCCCTTGGTGGGTGGCATGGGGCTTATCAGAAAGAGGAATGAGAAACACTATCACTGCTCATGTAATCTCAAGTTCAAGGACAAAGCAGAAAACTGAGTGCCATAAATTTATGTCCCAAAAGGAGCCTCGATAAGGACTGACCCAGAAAAACAAGAGAAATCTTTAGCCCGAGTGAGGGCAGCAGCCGGTGTGTCTCCACGTTCTGTGTGTGTCCTGGGCTCAGAGCCAAGGGAGCCCCCGTCCCCAAGCAGTGAGAAGCTCCCCAACAGCAGAGAAGCAAAACGGGAGGAGCCCGAGGGCCCCCCCCCCATGGCCTTGCGTCCAGGCGCCCCATAAACAAGGGCTCCAATTGTCTCTCACGTGTGCCAACCACACCGGCCTCCCAGCCCCAGGCTCACGGTGGCCCCTCAGGGTCCCCAAACCCACCTGCTGGGTACCCCTGGGGCAACTGTGTAACGCACTATGGCTGATTACCAAGTTCCAAAGAACCCAGGCCCTAGACACTAGGAAGTGTCCCCCAAAATGCATGTCCTTCCCAGGACCTCAGAACGTGACCTCCCTTGGAAGCAGGGTCTCTGCAGATGTGATTAATTAGGACGGGGTCAGACAAGGAGTACAGTAGGCTCTAAATCCACCATGATGGGTGTCCTTATAAGGAGAGGAGAGACATCCCCACAGGGAGGAGACAGGAGAGTGTCAACACCGGCGGGGATGGGAGCTGTGTGGGCACAAACCCCCAGGCACCAGCAGAAGCTGGAAGTGGCCAAGACTTGCCCCAGCCCTTCAGACACTGTGATTTCAGACATCCAGCCTCTGGGGTGGACGGAGAGCCAAATCCTGCTGCCGTTAGCACCCCCGGGGGCTGTGCCTGGTTGCGGGAGCCCCGAGACGCTCCTGCGCCCCAGCACCCACAGCGGCGCTCACACAGGCACGAGCCACCCAGCCTCTGGGTGCCTGCGGCACCCTCAGGGAACACGACCTCCTGTCGGGGCGGCTGCTGGGGCAGAAGAGGCCAACCGCAGTCCCCTGTGAGAACAGGACCCGAGTCCCGGTCAAGTGCTTGGTGGCCTCCTGGGGATCTCTCCTCCATGTCTGCAGCCTTCCCAGACGCCTTCCGAGACGGGGCCGTCCGAGCGACACGCGCTTTCCTTGCCTTTCCAGCAGCCCCACGGGTGCGTGCTCGCTGCAGCTCACGGCCAAAGCAGAGGCTGCCGAGAGCAAAGGCTCTGTGCTCGGCTCGACGGGAGCGAACCAGCGCTGGCGTTCTCGGGGCCATCCCTCAGACGCTGGCCCCAGCTGGGGAAGTCACCGGAATGCACTACTGATGCCTCGGGCACACACTGTAAGGTCCAGTTACCCGAACCTGGGGTCAGGAGCCCCCGAGGCGCGCCCACCCTGGGAAGCACGCGCTATCTTCGGGGAGCAGCTTCCGCTCTGGCTCTCCCTCTCAGAAAACCCTCACTCCCGCACGAGAAAGGCAGTTCTTGGAAACAGCCTACTGTACGCCTCAAAAATGCTCATGTTTTCCCCAGTAAGACCAGGACAGAGTAGGGGAGACGACATCCACGGGGGCCCACTGTGTGCGGGCGGCACAGGCCCCCGGTGCTACCCTGCGGCCCTGCAAGGCTGCTCTCCGCACTGAGAGGAGGAGCGGGGGGGACCAGCCCAGGGTCCCAAGTCGTGGCTCAAACCCGCTCCTGCCTGCACTTCTGCACCCCAGGACCGAGCTGCTTGGGGCTTCGGAGAGGCCACAGGCATGGGCGTGGGCCACCAGATGGGGGCTCTCCCACCGGGGCCACCGACGGCCGCTCCCTGCTTCCCAGCGAAGATGCCAGACACCACCTCCTCTGAAGGCCGCGTCCTGACAGCCCCTGTGGTGGAGGACGGGCAACGGGTCCCCGGTAGAGCTGCGGAGCGCCACCTGCAGGCGCCCCCTCACGAGCACGGTGGGCCCCCGCCTGCCCCCTGCACTCCTCCTGCCGGCCGGGCACACAAGCCGCAAGCCCAGAGCGTCGGTCAGACGGCTCGTTCCAGCACACCGGCCGCTACCACGCCCGGCCTGCTCTCTCAACTGGGGCCTTCCCGGAGGGACGGAAGCTCGGGGAGGGCAGGCCCCACTTCCTGGGGCAACACTCCCTGTGGACAGTCCATCTCAATTCCAGGAATTTCCTTTTGAAAAGTTACATCTTCATTCTTTGCCAACTGCACACGAGAAAGCAAATGTGAGTGTTCTAGGTCAGGAACTCCTCCACTTTGAGGACCCACAGGGCTTCCCTTGCGTGAGAAAGAGACAGGGCCAGGTTCGGTGCTTACGCAAAGCAGCTGTCTGGAAAGCCAGCCCCCGGACAGCCTGCCACCCCAGAGCCCTTCTGCCCTCCCTGGGCCCCCCAGGAGAACACGCAGGCGGCCCAGGCTCCTGCCAACACACGCTCGGGGCCCCAGCACTTGGCTCCAACGCAAACACGACCATTCTGCTTAGAACTCAGAAGCCGATGATGGGAAAGGCGTCCTCTTCTACAGAGAAAGTGGGCGCTCCCCCACAGCACGCAGCGCTAATGCTGACCTCCGGGGTTTCTGTTCAGTTAAGCCGTGTGCCTGCTTCCAGAACCCTGGGCTCTATCTGTGCCCTCTACTTCACGCAGCAGACCTGGGCTGGACCCTCACATCAGTCTCCCAACACAGCCCTGCTATGACACTGCCTGTCTTTCTTCAGTCCCTCTGGAGCTCAGCCTGCCCAAGACCCTCCCTCCCCAGAGCTCGGTATCAAAACCGGCACTACCCACAGGGGTGGGGGTGGGGGGTCGAGTCACTGTGGGTGCAGTCACAGGTGCACTTCCATCCCACAGCAGCTCACGACCAGAGGCCTCCTAGGGGGACTGCAGCACCTGTGGGGGTCACCTGCCAGGGGTTCAGCCCAGTTGGCACATGTGCATAGGGTACCACGGCTGGACAGTCTGTTTCATTTCAATCCCAGGGTCCAGCAGGCTCCATGGAGTGGACAAGCCTGGGGATGGTGAGAGGCACGCGGGTGCTGCCGAGAAGATCACAGGCCTCCTGCACCCCTGAGATGTCACCAAGAGGATACAGGGATGACTAATTTGAGTGTGGGGTGCTCTTCAAAGAGGAGGAAAACCACAAAGACTGTGGGGACATCAGGACCAGTGTCATGAGATCTGCCGGTCAGGGAGGTGGGCCCGTAATGACACAGCCCCATCTGAAGGGCAGGAGGCAGGCAGCAACCTGCTCGTGCCACTGGGAAGCCCAGGAAAGGACGCGCTCAGCGGAGGGCAGAGGTTGGCTCCGGCTCTGTTCCTCCCCGAGCTCCAGAGCCACCTGGGGACCAGGGAAGCCAGGGTCTGAGAGGCCTGCATCTCCCATGTCTTTCCCATGGCAGGCAGCAGCGACATTTACTGGAGCATGGGACGAGGGGCAAGCCCAGCACCCTCCCCGACCCCAGGACACGGTCCTGACTCGCCCAGAATGCTCCCTCATAGGACCCCCCGACCCCGCACTACAGCAGGCCCCGAAGGTGGGAACGAGGACGCCGCACTTACAGCGGATGCCGTAGATGGTGAGGGGGTCGAGCTGCTTCTTGCCGTGCTTGCCCTGGCCCGACAGGTTGGACACGGCCTGCACCTCCCGGTGGAAGAGGTAGTCCAGCAGCGTCAGGGCCATCTTCTCAGCCGTGCGGCAGTTGGTGCTGATGTGCAGCATGTCCGAGGGGATGATGGCGCAGCGCACGCGCATCTCGGGGTTGTTCTCGTCGCCCAGCCACGTGCCGTTGGGGTAGTCCTCTGCGAGAGAGAGAAGCGGCGGCTTCGCGTCAGCTCCCGAACCCAAGGGCCCCGGGCTCGGCACGGACATGCTCCGGGGAGACCACTGGAGAAGCGCTCCCCAGGAGCAAAGGGGCGACCTCTGGGGTCACCAAGGACACGTGATGAACGGAAACCCACGCATCATTCCCACAAGGGCCACCTTGGTGTCCACCGACCCATCGCAGAGAGACGGATGGGGCTGGCCACACGGAAACCCCCTTCTGCCTTCCCGACCGGCTTCCGCGGCCCAAGCCTTGCCCCGCTAACTCACATACGAGGAAACAGGAGGCATTGCGCCCTGCATGTGGGCCGGACTGCGGCCGGGGAGGGATTCCCCTTCTGCCTTCGACAAGGCCACAGAAATGATCATGACACAGACGTGGCACTGACACAGAGAGAAGCGGGCAGGCACTGGGGCGGGAGAAACCTCTCTACCTGGGGCGCCCCCCCAGACCCACAGGCACCTCGCCAGCTCCCTGTGGAAGAAGGGGGGGGACACTGCGAGGCGGAGACCAGCCTTGCAGCCATCCCCTGGCTCCTGAGCAAGGCCCCCAGCGAGGGGCCTGGCTTTGCTCGACCACGGAGGACCACGGATTCCATCACCATGAACAGCCGCCAGCAGTCAGAGTGGCCCAGTGTGCGAGCAAAAGGGCTCCGTGTTCGTCAAGCGTTACACCAACTCAAGGGAGCCTCAACCTTTGGCAGAAGGAAGCTCCACTTAAGATGCCAAACCCGGGGACCCATCGGTTCCGCTAGGAAACAGGCGGCTTCCCCAGCAATCTCTCCTGAGCCGGACTCCGCAGCAGGGGCAGGTGCGAGAGCACACCTGTGTGAAGCGGCCCCCATGGGAGAGCAGGGGGGCTAAGCAGGGGGAGGTCTCCTCCTGGGTGGCGGGGGTGTGAGAGGGACACCCGCATTCTATCAAGTGGGCTGCTACGCCACGCCACGGCCAGGCCGGCCCAGCTTCAGATCTCTCATGAGCTTGATTCTGAAATGTCGTGATGCCAACATTCCCATCGCCCCGGGCAGGAAGAAGTCCCACCAGGGCATCCAGCCACACTCTGCCAAAGGCTGGAGCGGAGCACATGGCCGCCTATCCGTGACTCACACACCCCATGCCCCTCGCAGGGAGCCTCTCCCAGCTGAGCTCCCGCATCACGAGATCTGCGAGAGCATCTGGAGAGGCTCGGCAACCCCGTCTAGGTGACCACGTCGCCCACGGGGACCGGCCGGCGGCTGGAAGTACTGCTTAGCGGGTTGGAAGCCAGGCGCCTGGCTTTAGCTGAGGACAGAAAACCAAACACAAACCTGATTATCGCAACCGTGAATGAGCCACGGGGAAACAGGCTCGTTTCTGAGAACACCAGGGCTCTGGGAGAGACGGCGCCCCAGGCACACACGCAGCAGTGCTTCTGAACACCAACCAGCTCCTGCTACGTTCGGCCTACGCGCAGTCTCAGTGATCTGTGCAGGCGGGGGCCTGGCGGGGGCCGTCCCCCGGCCGTGTCTGGAATGTCAGAGAAGCTCCAACTTCCAGGGTAAATACCGCTTCGTCTACAGATACTTACTGGGCAACTCTGTGCCCAGCACTGGGTCTAACGCTCCGGTCGAACCCCTCGGGGAACCCAGGCTTCATGACAGCACGCTGAGTGGAAAGACCTCCCTCCCTGCCGCCGTCAGGCCACAGAGCGAGCAGGGGAGGAGGAAGGAGGACAGGGGAGTGACCCCGTCTGTGCGGACAGCTGACGGGCAGGGAACATGTGTGTTGGCGAGTGACAGAGGACACACACGGCCACTGATGGGCTACTCGGCAGTCCAAGAAGCAGCAGGACCTACGGCGCTGAAACCTTCCCACGCTCCCTTCCCACGCGCTGCTGGTTTCACTGTGAACATACGCAGTCAGACCGAAGGCGCGGTCTACTGACCTTCTCCAGACCTAAGTATTTGAACCACGGACACGACCTATGGCCGGCGCAAGCGCTTAACTGCCGAAGGCCGCAGCAGCTTCCTCGGGAGTAAGAAGGCATGCGGTCGCGCTGCGAGCTCCCCGGGGACACGGTGTTTCTAAAGCACACAGTGGACAGCAGTTCCAACGGGGGGTCGACGCTTCCCAAACCAGTACTGGGAAGAGGTGCCTGCAGCGAGGGCGCGACTCAGCCAGGGATGGGCCACAGCCCGGCCCCACTGACGCCACCCCGAAAGACCAGCCGGCCACCCAGACTGCCCCACGGCCCCCTCGGGGCCGTGCCTCCCTCCACCAAAGCTGTACTGTCCACGCTGTGAGGTCTCCTGCTGGCTCCGCTGCCCATGAACCAAAAACCCTTCAGCACGGAAGCTCCTGACAGCCCCGTGCCTGTGCCGAGAGCACGTCACCTCGTCCAACCCCGTACTTGGCCCCTGGAGCTGACACAGTGATGTACAAGGAAAAAGGCCACTCTTCCAAACGTCCCCCACCGGAGAGCCTCACAGGTCCAGGAGCAAGAAAGAAAAACACCAGCACACCAACACCGGGACGGTCCACTTCCATGGCCACAGTAGCCAAAGGTGTAAATGCGAGTGTTTTCAAAGTGATTCACAGGAAAGAAAGGAAAAAGTGATTTCACCTAGGTAAGAGCAAAATATGATGCTAAATAAGTGAAAACAATTGACAAATAACCATTAAACCCCATTTCCTTCATGTCAAAAATAATCATCAGTAAGATGGGTCCGTACTCCCCGACTGGTCTCTGAGCGGCAGGCCCTACGCGAGCCAAGCCTGGCGCCCGCTCCTCCGCCAAAGGGGCTCCAACAGAAGCAGGGAAACCGCCCCTGGGCACGACAGGGCCAGCCCCGCACCAAGCCAACAGGGGACGCCGGCTTCCACTCCGGCTAGGTAGGGCCCCGCTCCGGGCCGCCGACAGACAAAAAGAGCCCGTCCTTCGTGCCGAGCACGTGGCTCTGGAAGTGTTACCAGAATATTCGGAAGGACGAAACGTGTCAGTTCAAACTCCTACGGTAAGTACTATTTCAGGAGATGCTGCTCCCCTCCAGAAAGGACATTAGTCTAAAAATTAACTTTCCTTATCTCCTACCTCCTTACCACTCCCAAAGAGAATGGTTAAAATTTCTCTGGTAACATGGAAAATTACCCGGAAATTTTATTGAGATCCAACATCTCAACATTTTACAAGGCGTTTTCTGACCTATTGACAACTGACTCGTCCCGAATGTCACTAGACGCCCTGCAAATGAGCAGGAAGTCATGCTAGGACAAGGACGGCGGCCTCAGTGGCCCTGACCAACGAAGAGATGAAAGGTCACTGTCATGCAAGCCGGGGACCAGTGGGAGAGGGACCAGGACACCACCACTGCCGTCGCGGTCCTGTGGGAGATGTGCTGCATCTCCATGAGCCCTGAGGCAAGAGGACAGGACCGCCAGGGACACTCAAGAGCCCGTCCTTCCCAGGGTCGTGCTGGCTGACCCGCTGGCTCAGGCCTGCTCCCCTGGGAAAGACTCAGCCCCAACTCACTTCCGACTCGGACGCAAGAACGCAGGCTGGACTCCGGCTTCTCAGCAGTGATGATGAATCATGTCTTTTAAATGAGAAACAAGATGAAACACCTTCCCACATAAATATTTGAGAAATTCCCCTTTTGACCCTTCAGAAAGTGTGTATTGATTTTACTAAAATAGCCTGTTCACGTTGGACATCTGAAGCAGACTCTACCGGACTTACTGAAAAACTACCAGATTGTAAGAAAAATAAACTAACCTTCTATTCCAACTATTCTGTCGACGGAATGAACTAGCACTTCTGAAAGACCTAACAAAAGCCCTTTAGGACTAACTCGGATTTTCCTCCCCCGAAAACACTTGCGTACAACTAACACTCTGTCCTAAGGGTCTGTTTCAGCCCCGGGGAGATGACAGGAGCAGCGGAGAGCCTCAGGACGGCAGCACCAGCCACGCGGTCACGCGCACCCGCGGGACAGAGAGCAGGGCCACCAGTGTCCTGCGCCCCTGCCACTCGCACACGGACACCGATGTGCCCAAGAGCCCACGCGATCGCACCCCGGGCTCCGAAGTCCCAGGACCGTGCTGTGCGCTCTTGCCTGCAGAGGCTGTGGGCCTGCTCAGAGTCGCAGGAGCCACTTTAGGAAAGGTGTGGGATGGGCGGGAATCCGTGGAGTGTCTTCCGTTCGACCCCCGTCCAGGCCCACTGCTGGACCACGCTGCCCAGGTTCGACATCACCTGGGGGCTTTCATAACCTGAGTGCGAGTCCCCCTCCAGTGGCTCCAAGAGCCCAGCATTCACAACCATCCTCTTGGCCTCACGCCCTGGGGCATCCAGCAGCCCGCGTCCCCTCCTAAACCAGACCATTCCAGGAGCAAACATCGTTAGCTTCTGGAGTCAAAGGCTAACGCCAGTAAGAAGGTGTGGCCTTTTCTAAGGCCTGCTGAGTTGGGGCGGCGAGGACATGGGGACCCACGGGCTGGGGGGGACCAGAGGCTCTGGTCGTGCTCATGGAGGACAGCCCTGGGAACAAGCTGACCACGGCTTTCCAAGAAAGGCCCTGCTGGGGTGGCCCCCAAGCCCCGGATCACACAGGACTCTTACAACCCGGCACATTCTGACCGCTCCCCTTAGTCATGTGTGTGCCCTGAAGTGACCGTGGACAACACTCGACCCTCAGACCGGCCTAAGAAACCAGACAGCCCACCTCTCTGGGATTAGACACAGTAAGCTGTGTACCCACAGCCCAAACCACCATGCTTCTCTGGGAGTGATGGGACATCTGTACGCTATAAACAGATTGATAATTTGGGGTTTTTAAATGGGCAATTCAAGAGGGCTGAGTCACACATAGGATCACAAGAAAAAGGGAAAAAACAACAAATGGTCTTTGGTACTGCAGCCAAGCCCTTTCCCCCAACTCTAAGCACATTCCACAGAAACCACGAGTGCACCAGCGACCAAGGGGCAAGGCCACCGACTCAGGCCAGGCTGCCCTACTGAGCATGAGTCATCATGACCTCAGCTGGGACTACAGCAAGAGGCCACGGACGTCCCGCTTGGCAGGAACGAGCGGAAATCACGGGGCACGGATAGGGTTCCCCCATCAGCATCATGTGCCGTGCCTTCCGGTAACCCACGGGAGGAGCCAGAACTCCCTAACTCCAGAACCGCACCCCCCGCAGCCCTCTCCCTGGCCTGTCGGGTCCTCCGTCCATTCCGGCGTCATTCATCAACGCCATCTTCACCGGGCACTAACCGTCTGTAACCCACCCTTCTCAGGAGCCCACTGATGACCGCCGACCAAAAGTTTTTCAATGTGGGGGCGCCTGGGTGGCTCAGTGTGGTTAAGCCTCTGTCTTCGGCTCAGGTCATGATCTCAGGGTCCTGGGATCGAGCCCCGCATCAGGCTCTCTGCTCAGCGGGGAGCCTGCTTCCTCCTCTCTCTCTGCCTGCCTCTCTGCCTGCTTGTGATCCCCGTCAAATAAATAAATAAAATCTTAAAAAAAAAAAAGTTTTTAATGTTATGGCAACATAAAGAATTTATGTCAGGGGTGCCTGGGGGGCTTACACAGTAAAGCCTTCGCTCAGGTCATGACCCCAGGGTCCTGGGGTCAAGTCCCATGTTAGGCTCCTGGTCTGCGGGGAGCCTGCTTCTCTCTGTGTGTCTCTGCTTATCTGCGCACGCGCTCGCTCTCTCTCTTTCTCTCTCTCTCTCTCTCTCTCAAATAAATGAGAGATCTTAAAAAGAAATAAAAATAAAAATAAAGAATTTATGTTAAAAAAAAAAAAGTTTACATAGGGGCGTCTGGGTGGCACAGTGGGTTCAGCCTGTGATGCTTCATCTCAGCTCTCGTCTCAATCTCAGGGTCATGAGTTCAAGCCCCATGCTGGGCTCTGCACTGGGTATGGAGCCAACTTCCCCAAAAAAAAACAAGTTTATGAAAATAAATTCTCAAGGAATGTTTTCAGGACACACCTGGGGGTACAGTCAGTGAAGCACCTGATTCTTGATTTCAGCTCAGGTCACAATCTTGGGATCGAGCCCTGTGCTGGGCTCCACGCTCAGCAGGGAGGTCACGTGAGATCCTCTCTCCCTCTGCCCTCCCCTCCCCACCCACACACTCACTCGCTCGCTCTTAAAAAAATGAAATACAATAAATACAAAATACAGATGCGGTGCCTTGCGGTAAGTAATGGACTGCACGCTGATGTAAAGCAGCACATCAGTTCATGCAAACCATTTGGAATCCTTAAGAAATAACCATTTTGGAACCTGTGGTTTTTAAAACTGCAGGCACTTAAATACGTTTCTAAGAGCGGCGTGTCCCTGTGCAGCTCTGGGCTGTTAATCAGGAACTCGGGGATGCCACGCAACGCCGAGCTCGGAGCCCTGCCGAGCTCTGCGTGTTACCAGAGCTTACTAGAAACTAGCTGACCCGGCCCTCTCCAGCTGGGCCAGCTGAGCTGGTCTTGGGGAGGACGTGGGAGGGGCCAGAGCTCATGCACCTCAGAGAAGGTTTTCACACACGATGCCGCTACAGGCCGATGGTGAATCTGACGGGCACTAACGGTGGGCCTGTCCCGCAGCACGTGCGTGTGTGGCAGCCTCCAGGCCCTCGGGCACCGACCACGGTTCCAGCTGGGGAAGCGCAGCGGGGCCTCCTCCCAGACGTCCAACTGAGGGGGGAGACCTTCCCAGGGCAGAGGCCGCAGAAGGCACACATCACAGTGAGCTTGCTCCTAATGCCACGGTCAAGCAGAATGGTCCTGAATTATGATCACTTCTTCAAATATTAGAAAAATTCCTCTAGTTTGCCTCAATGCTTTTTTTGTTCGTTTTTTAAGATTTTATTTATTTGAGAAAAAGAGAGAGAGCACACGCACACATGAGCAGGGGCAGAGGGAGAAGCAGGCTCCCCACGAGGCAGGAAGTCCAACATGGGGCTCAATCCCAGCACCCGGAGATGGGGACCGGAGCCACCCAGGCACCCCTCGTTTGCCCCAATCCTAACAACAGGTACTGCCCATCAGACGTGTCCGGCGGACACAGTCCCCTAGAGGGTCATGGTTCCTGCAAATGTGTCAGCTCGTCAAGAACTCAGACTCAGATAAAAAGAAAATCTGTATTTTTTCTCTGAGATGTTACTGAGCTCAGAGTTTGAACATTTCTCTGTGTTCGTTTAGCAGCATGCTCCAGTTTCCCCAAATGAAGTATTTCTCACATTAATCACATCAAAGTAAGACACTTAAAGAGGTAAAATATTCTATTTTTAAGATAACCCGAGAAACTTCCAGAATTATCAAGTGCCGAGTGCCTCGGCAGATGCAGCTGAAACCAAGCAAACGTCGGCCTCGAGTGGCGGGCCAGGCCCACGTGGGTAGCGACCCAGAGTCCACGTGGAAAGGCAGCATGCAGCTGCTGCCGACGCCCTCTCCACCATGGAGGTGAATACCCACTAGCTGAGATCGGGGCATCCCTCTCATCCGCAAATCTAATGTGCAAAATAACGAGGCGAATCCACTCCCAGGTGCCTACCAAGAGAAACAAAAACACACGCTCTCGCCTACCCCTGGCAGGCGTGGTCATCACAGTTAGAAACTGGAAGCACCCCAAGCGTCCGCCAACAGATGAACATGGTCCACCCACACGATGGAGCAGGACCCGGCCATGGACAGGGTGAAGGGCTGGTGCTCTCTCTGCCCCCACCCCCACCCCACGTGGGAAGTGCCTACAATAGGTCATTCCAGAGACAGAAAGTGGACCGGTGGCTCCCAGGGACAACGGGCAGGGACTGTGGCAGGGCTCCTTTCTAGGGTGACAGACTGTTCTAGAATCAGACTGGATGATGGCTGCACACTATGCAAACATAGAAAACACCACTGAATGGGATGCGTTACAATGGTGGACCTTCCCGAATTTAAATTAGATCTCAGATGTACAGAAAGGCTGTCCCTAAGCTCTAAGTCTCTCCCTGCTCCTGCTCTACTGTCCCCATCCTAGCAATTTATGTCAGATGTGAGCAACACTTGGAGAAAAATACTGTTTTCACTGTTTCAGCTATGGTAACCAGTGTACCAGGAAAACCTTTGCTCAGGAAATCTACATCATTGTCTTAAGGAATTTACATAGCTCTGGAAGTAAAAATCAACAACTCAGACCTAAAACCAGAAAACCTCACAAGTACATAGAAAATGAAACCCAGGCTTCCAAAGTCAGCAGCACAGCACCGAACACATCTGTCCCCCACCCGCCCCTGCTGTAAAGAGCTGGGTGGGCGGCCTAAGTTGGCCCAAAAAGGCAGGACAAACGTGCCAGGCAGCAGGGGTCCGCCGCGAGGCACGTGAGGCCGGCTGCACGGAGCGGGCAGTCACCTCAGTCGAGGGCAGACGTCCGACCTCAGCAGGAGGTGCAGGGGGACAGGAAGCCAGGTGTGGGTGAAACATGCTCACGTCCAGGCATGGCAGAGCAACTCGCTCTGCCTCTCGGGAGCACAACCTCCCCCAAGCACCTATGTCCGGCCCTTGGCAGAGATTCGGACAGAGCCCTGGTCAAAGGCAGTGACCAGCTGCCAGCTACAAAAAGCACAAGAGCCTGTCATCAGAGAGTCTCCAGAGCCCGACTGACCTGTGCGCCATGGAAGGTTCCCGTGCTGCAGGGGAGGAGAGCCCCAAAATCACACAGTGCGCATGCTCCCACAAGAAAAGCAAGCAAGGGGGCACCTGGGTGGCTCAGTGGGTTAAAGCCTCCGCCTTGGGCTCAGGTGATGATCCCAGGGTCCTGGGATCGAGCCCCACATCGGGCTCTCTGCTCAGCGGGGAGCCTGCTTCCTCCTCTCTCTCTGCCTGCCTCTCTGCCTGCTTGTGATCTCTGTCAAATAAATAAATAAGAAAAATCTTAAAAAAAAAAAATTAAAAAGAAAAGCAAGCAGGACTGACAGCGATATCTAGACATGAAATCCACGCTGTGCTCACTCTCTTCTCTCACGGAAAACAGTAAACATCTGCACATCTTCCCCACTGAGCAGGGGTCTGTGTCCCGAGAAACCTAGCAGAGCTTGAGAAATGCGCGGTCAAAAACTCATGTCATGCCCCTAACCCACCGAGCAGCACACAGGAGCCCGGCCCAGCCTAGATGTGCTCAGAACATCCATGTTAGCCTCCAGGGGGGCAAAATCATGTCACACACACAATACCGTGGGCGACAGCTCAGGGAGCGTCTGAATCCTGCGCTAAAAGCCAGCACGAGGATGGCCGTGTCCGGGTGGCCGCTGACCACACGATCGTCGGGGACGGGGAGCCCTGCCCCGCACCGCCAGCCCGGGGAAGAGACCCAGATGCAAAATACGAATTACGTCTCAAGCGAGCACGGGTCATTTGGGCACCACCAAACCGTGTTGACGGGGTTGACAGACCGTGAAGCTGAACCGTCAGGAGGCGGAGGTCCATCTCACTTTCCGAAGAAGCAGAAAAGACAAAACACGAAACGGTACCGGCTGCCGTTCAGGCAAGAGGAAGAAGCGCTGCGCACCTTCCGAGTTCAGGGTGATGAGGGTGACGTTGTTGCCGATGGTCTGACTTCCTGCCTGCCCGCAGCTGGAGATGGAGTCGCTGGCCTCGGACCCGCTCTCCCCGTCCTCGTTGTGGCTGTCCTCTTGACCCGGCACCTTCACCACGATGGTGTTCTGCCGTCGCCCGGGCACCGCGCTGAGCGGGAGACAAAAACAGCAGCCAACGTTGTGAGAGCGCCGCGACCCAGCGGCAGACACGAGCGCGCAGGCACTGCCATGTTCTTCTGTCCTCCGTTTATCAGAGACTCTAACCGCGCACGGGGCCGCCGCTCACGGGGCCTCCCATCCAGCTCTCCCTACTGAGATGGACAGCGACTCAACAGCACAAAACAGTCTGGGGTTGGAAGAAACCGTATGACATTTAAAAGCGTGCAAACATGTTTATATGGCAAAAGAAGGAAAATCACAACCCACTGTCACTCCAGGCCCAGACTGCAGCTCTCTGATCCCAGAGGTCACCCCGCAAATCGGACACGTGCGTAACTTTGGAGACAATGTCAAAGAAAGACCGGATTAGGGGGAAGTGAGCCTGGAGACTCCCACTGACCCAATGCACTCCCTACTGTTACACCTTCCGGAAGCAACTGGGCTTTGCTAAGGGCAGCGACCACTCCCGCCTCTTCCCGCCGACAAAAACCACTCACGTGCGTCTAAAAAGCCAGCCAAGAACGTCCTGGGGGATCCTCTCACCACGCTAAGGGATCCTGACATGGAGCAATGAGCTACTGCCCGAAAAACAAGACACAAGCCGCCAGCTCCGAGAAGGGCTCAAAATATCTCTATGTACTACTACCTGGGCACATGCTCCCTGAGACTTCCAGGACCTTCTCAGCGTCCCTTCACCAGGCCTGGCAGGCAGGGAGAAAGGGGAGGAAACATACTTTCCCTGTTTACAGAGACAAAACACGCTTCCAACCCTGGCCGAGCCGCGGGGAGGGGGCTGCCCCTTCGGAACCTGACTCCACCGAAGCCTGCCCAAGCTGACCTTGCTCCTGAAGGCTCCGAGTCTGACAGCCGACCTCCAGCCAAGCCCTGCTGGAGGCCCGCCTGACCCTGCCTCGCCGCCATGGGCCAGGTCTCCTCAGATGGCCTTTCCCACCCGACACAGCAGGCCACGGCCCGGCGGGGCCCCTCGAGACCGGGCTAGAACAATAAAGGAAGCAGGACACAGCTGGGGCAGGATGGAGAGCAAAGGCCAACAGAACTCTGTGGACACACTGATGGAAACCACAGGCCAGAGAGGCCTCTCGGGCGTGTTCCCAGGAAAAGCTGAGCCCAGACCGCCAGGCAGGGCCACCCGCAGTGACCTCACCAACACAGGCTGCCATCAGGCTCTCCTATTTCTGACCGAGGTTACATCCACCGGGTCTCCAAAGAGAAACATCCCCTGGACATGCCTTCCTCACTCAGCAAACTTGAAAAAAGGCCGTCTGTTGGCCTGACATGCTGCTACAGAGACAGACAGACAGACGTGAGTGCAGGGCGGTCAGGCAGGGGGACACAAGCTCCAGCGGCTGCTGTGGAAACATCCAGCCAGCTCCCCTAAAGCACGAGAGCACTGGACGTGGCAGCCCCAAGTGCCTCTCCCCTTGACGCGTCCTCGCCTCCAGCTAGCACGTCAGGACGCGGGCCCGCGGCACGGCTCGGCCCTCCCCTACCACGGAGAACTGCGGCCGGCTGTGCCCGGCTCGGAACGATGGCTGGTTCTCCAGGGGACTCATCTCGGTGGCAGTGGCAGTGAAAGGTGGGGCTGGTGTTGTGGCTACTGACTTGCTAATGACATTTTCCAGGGAATCCGGCGCCCTGCCGCTCAAGGGGTCGTCCATCTTGGCTACAATGGCGCTCTGCCGATCATTGTTGAGTATTACTGTAGTCTGGGGGACGACGCTAGGGAACAAAAGAATCACAAAGAAAAAGAAGACCTTGAAACAACAACATTCATTTTCAGCGTACATAAGAGTCATTCAATACAGTCGGCTCCCCGTGACCTGCACTGAGGGCGGGGAGGTGGCCCCAAGCGGAAGTCACGGGTCAAGGTAAGGGACGGTCCACACCGGGCGAAGAATAAACCAGACGTGTTTTCCTTTTTCTTTTTGTTTTTTACTTTTTTTCTTTTGAGGAGAGAGTTGACCTTCCCCTCACGGCCGGTGTTCTCAGTGGAGTAGGAATATTGACACAGAAAGGAGCGAGAGCTCACAGGGCGTTGGGCAGTTAAGGTCTCTGAAGGACTGTGTCGGCATAACCACAGCTTGCTACCGTACTGTGTGTCCCAGAGAGCTCCTCCGCGACAAATCGAGGCTTTCCTCAGCACGACGCTTGTCAGTATCACCCCAGGGTTAGGTCTGCTAGGAAAGGGGCAAAACCACACAACGGTGTCCCCTCCGGCTGCTACCCGGAGAGTGTGCGAACCACAGCACAGAGCCTGGGCTCTTCCCTCCGAAGGAAAAGGGTTAAACAACAGAACAGAGTCCCTAGTCCCCTCCGAGAGGCGGCACCCTGCTCGGACACCCTCTGGGAGGTGGGACCCTGCCCGGGCACCCTCTGGGAGGCGGCCTGTGAGTTTCAACAAGCGGCAGCCAACAGCGTATCTCACGGCACAGACTCCCGGACCGCTGGGTCATTGAGCGCCCGGTGGCTAGAGCTGTGGTCCCAGGAAGTCGGGGTGTGCTTTGCGGGGAGGGGGCAGGGCCGCACTGGAAATGCACAGCAGCACCACGTGCGAAGAGGTCATTCTGAAATTTTACCCCTCGGCGGGAGATGATGCTTTCACATGAGAAGTTTCACATGACCCAAAGTGCGTATGAAAATGCAACCCAGGGTCACGGCCACACGGCTGTTAAACGCCCCCTCCCCCCAAATCAGGGGCACAGCGCCGTTTCATGCCCGTGGAAACCACAGGACCATGAGGTGTTTTTTCTAAAATAAAAGCTGAATCAACGGCATTTCATTCAGAATTATTTTTCAGCAATTCTACTTGTCCTTGGACAATGACCTTACAGCCCGGCCATAGGGCAGGCATCACAGTAACCCAGGCCATGACCCTCGACTCGGTACCACGGGTACAGTGGGCTTTCCAGATTTACGAGTCTCCTATGTCAAGACAGGAGATTCCTGGTTCTTAGGCATTTGCTATTTCCCTGCAGCAAATTCCGTGGAGCCCTGTTCTCCTGCAGGATCCTACACACAGGCCTCCCCAGCCCTCTCCTTCCACGAGCTGCCCACTAGGACGGCTCTACGGGCTAACAATGCGCTAATGGGAACTCACCATGGGTGGCAGGACAAGAAAGCTCTCGTAGTCTTGAAGGGAACAGATTAAAATTTACTCGTGGCAGGGCGCCTGGGTGGCTCAGTGGGTTAAGCCTCTGCCTTCGGCTCAGGTCATGTTCCCAGGGTCCTGGGATTGAGCCCCGCATCGGGCTCTCTGCTCGGTGGGGAGCCTGCTTCCCTCTCTCTCTGCCTGCCTCTCTGCCTACTTGTGATCTCTGTCAAATAAATAAATAAAACCTTAAAAAAAAAAAATTTACTCGTGGCACCGACTGGCAACGTTGTTGGACAAATAGACCTTTCATCTCTAACAGCTCTTGTCGAGGGCAAGGAAACAATGTCCAGAGGCAACCAGTGTCAAGGTGAACGAGTAGCCCGAAGGGGCCCCCACGACATCCCGGGGTTCCTGGACGGGGACCACTCTTCAGCAACACCATATCCAGCAGCTCCTCACCTTGCAGAAAGGACTCTTTCCTAAAACTGTTTTGCTTTGAGAGTGCACCACGGGCAACGTGTCTGTTCTCTCTCACAAAGCCCCTTTCCCACCTTAAAGTGAAACGAGCTATCCCTGCAGCTACACAGACGCGCGCCGTCCGTCCGGGGGGGTCAGCCCCCCAGGGGAAGCCCCACTCCGCGGGGCCCCGGGGAGGCACCAGGCTGGGTGTGAGAAAGCCGATCCCCTGACCACCACGGCAGCCCCGGTGCAATACCAGCTGTTCTTGGCTTCCGGCGAAACTG
Source organism: Mellivora capensis (assembly GCA_004024625.1). Lineage (NCBI taxonomy): Eukaryota > Metazoa > Chordata > Mammalia > Carnivora > Mustelidae > Mellivora > Mellivora capensis. Next base: position 34,904 of record PISX010017438.1, read on the forward strand.
ACAGACGACCTAGCTACCTCTTGAGCCCAGAGATCATCAAAAGTCATCCCCGACGACAGCGTACAAGGCCCTTAGACACGGCCCAAGGAGCTGAGAGGCGTCTCTCCTCCCACGTAGTTCTCTACGTGAATGAAGCTTCTCAGCACTTGAAACTTTGAAAACTAGCACTGGAAGTAGGACCAGGGCTGACCCTCGTCTCCCTTTAAGCGATAAGTCATACTCATCCACGGATTCAAGGATTAGTCAACACGAAAGCCCATCCATCTCAGGGACGCGGTCAGAATCCTGGGCTATTATGAGTTCGTTCTAGGCTAACACACGGACGCGGTTTTGCTCGACCGGGTACACACGCTGTCGGGAGATCCGTCCAAAATAGCTTTTAACACCGGCAGCCTCGAGCTACAAGAAACACCTTCTTCAGCTTCAGCCTCTCTCTCTGCCCCTGCTGCACAGAAGTACGTCGGCCAGTGGACCCAGCAAACTTCAGAGAGAGGAGAAGATGGCAATGAACTTTCAAAAAAGCAAAGGAATGGGGCGCCTGGGTGGCTCAGTGGGTTAAAGCCTCTGCCTTCGACTTATGATCCCAGGGTCCTGGGATCGAGTCCCGCATCGGGCTCTCTGCTCTACGGGGAGCCTGCTTCCTCCTCTCTCTCTGCCTCTCTGCCTGCTTGTGATCTCTGTCAAATAAATAAATAAAATCTTAAAAAAAAAAAAAAAAAGGTAAAAGAATATGGTGAAATTCAACTGGGGAAAGCGCACTCGTGGGGTGTTTTTAAACAGACTATGGTATTCAGATTATAATGCAAACATCGGAGAAAGCAAACCAGTCAGTGTTAACAACGTGCCAGAAATTTTACACTTTCAACTAACGCAATGCAATTTATCAGCCTCAAAGTGTACAAGAGAATATCTCATTTTTCAAAAATTAAGGAACATCTATGTCATACTAGTAAGAATGAAACTGTCGTTGAAGGGTTAATATGGGGAAATCGCCACCATAATGTGCATATCCTGCCTGGGCTAAACTACACTCCCCGATTATTCCATCACATTGACCCGCATGTGCTATGAAGCAACTCTGCAGATGTGATTAGAAATCCTCACTGGCTGACCCCAAATTAACCAAAGGGAGATGATCCCAGGTGGGCCTGGCCAGATCAGGTGAAGGGTCGAGGCCTTCTTTCCTGGTCTTGGAGACACCGAGTGGCCCCTGCCAGGTGATCCTGACCTACCCCCCCTGCCGACCTGCTCTAGATGTCAAATGAGCTTGGCTGCCCCCACAAGTGTGTTGGCCAACTCCAGCACAAACCCTTACAGCTGTACAGTCCCTCTCTCGCTCTATCACGCCTCCTCTCTCAGCCACACACACGATGGTACTGCCTACTGGTTCTGCTCTGAAATAATTACAGAGGTGGCAAAAGTACCCAGAGTCCCGTGCCCCCGTGGTGACACCCTATAAAGCGTGTAGCTCAGTACAGTAGGGAAAGCCCAAAACTCACCCTGGAACACATCTGGGAACGAGCCTCCAGTCCTTCCTCAGACTTCCCGGCTACGCGTGCGCATGTGTGTGTGTCTGCGTGTGTGGTTCTGGGAGGACCGACCCCACACGCACACCCGTGCTCCTGGGCCGACGCTGCCCCTCGAGACACGTCCACCCTCCCAGCCTCATCCTTGCCCCCAGCAACCGCTCACCTGCTCTCCACCTGTGCGGCTCTCACCCTTGGCAACACAAGACACGCACTGGCCTTTGAGACTGGCTTTCTGGGCCGGCGGAACCCCCGAGGTCGGTTCCCTCTGGGGGTGGCTGAGGACATTCCCGCGGCACAGGGCATCACTCGTGGGCAGCCTGCTCTCTACCCTGTAACCCCACCCGGGCAGCGGGAGACCGGCTGGTTTGGGTCATTACAAACAACGCCGCCACAGACATTCGCATGGCGCTTGTGAACACACAGGCTAGGTGCCCAGGAACGGGACTGCTGGGCCGCATGGTACGCCCCGCATCTCCCCTCCTCGGGGAGCCTAAGCTCGTCATCTCACCATGTCCAACTCCTCACGGTCTCACGGACGCTGCTTTCAGTGCCACGTCTAAGAGGTCCGAGCCAGGTCTTGGGTCTCAAAGAGTTTCCCCTACAGCTTCCTCCGCAGGTCCTGGCTCTACACTGAAACCTGTGCTCCGCTGGAAATTGATTTTTGTTCCAGGGGTGACGTGACCCCAGGCTCCTTCCTCTCGTTCTGCCCGCAGATGTCCCGGTGCCCCGACCCCGTGAGTGAAGAGGCTGCCCTTCCCCCGCTGATGCGTCTTGGCACCTCTGTCAAGCTCCGCGGGCCTATTTCTAGGCTCTCTGCTATGTTCCACCCACCGATTTCTCTCTCCCTCCCTCATTTTGTTTTCTAAAAACAAATAATGTGCCCAATTCATTTGTTGACGACCTTAAATCATTTTCTATATCCTTACCTATATGTTTGTCGTTTGGTTCTTAAGTTCCTATTAAATAAAAACCAAAATACTGGGGCACCTGGGGAGCTCCGTCAGCGAAGTGTCTGCCTTCCGCTCAGGTCATGGTCTCGGGGTCCTGGGATCGAGCCCCACATCTGGCTCCCTGCTCAGTGGGAAGCCTGCTTCTCCCTCTCCCTCTCTGCTGCTCCCCCGGCTTGTGCGCTTACTCTCTCTCTCTATCAAATAAAAGATTTTACTTACTTGAGAGAGAGCAAGAGAGAGCACAAGTGGGGGGAAGGGAGAAGCAGACTCCCCACCGCACAGGGAGCCCCATCCCAGGGCCCAGGCCGACGCCAGGCACTTGACGGACTATGCCACCCACGTGACCCTAATAGATAAAATCTTTAAAAAATTAAGGAAAAGGGGAAAAATGAGACACTCAGACTGTCCTGCCTGTTGTCATTCTAAGATTACACTAATTACAAGTGAATGTGCCTGCCTAAGATTATGCCAATTACCCAAGTTGGATACACTTACCTCAAAATGGTATTGTTCAGAACTAAAAGATACACAGTGACCTGTGACCAGGGGCACAAGGACCACTTCCCCTTGTGGACAGCAACTGAGTCCAGGGCCCACAGCGACGCCCCCAGGAGCAGTCATGGTGGGCAGCACTGCCCCGAGGGCCCCACGTGGAAGGACACACTCTCGAAACACGAGAGGCACCGCACTGCCTTCCCCATGCAGACCAGGTAATACGGTCACCCGCCCAAGGCCACACGGCCATGTGACACCGTCCCAGACGTCTCCAGGGACAGTCAAACCGAAACCAATGAGGCAACAGTTCACAAGCCGCTACTGTTTCAACATTAGGATTTCCTGGGGGTCTAGAGACCACCCCCGGTGAGCCCAGCGGTTTTGTGTTTTTTCTAACCATTTCTCCTGGGATTCTGCTGGTGCCGCTAGTTCCCAACACCAACAGCAAAATCACACTCATGTTCGTCCGTGTCAGAGGCACCGGTGTGCCCCGCTCGCGGTTTCCCACGTGCTGCACTCAGCTTGTCACGCGGCACTCCCCCTCCCCCGCACCGCGCACAGTCTCCACCTGCCACACAGGTGAAAGCCCAGGACACAAGCCTTCATGTTTATAACACAGGAATGACTTCCACACTAAGCCCCGTGACTGAGCTCAGTCCTCTGGCTCTTGCCTCCAGATTCCTTGGTCTCAAGCTACTGGTCCACCTGCCGAAAGAGACCAAGAATCACAGGCCAGAACAGAAACCTCATGCACCCAAAGGACCGCAGAGGGCGCAGTCGTCCACGGAGGGGACCTGGAACTCTGGGCTTTGGGGCCCAGCGCAGGGCACGGGCCGGGCTGACGCGAGACCCTCGGTGAACAAGAAATCTTGTCCGATCCGTCTTCGCAGCCTCACGGGGGTTGAAGAGAAGGAACGCCGCGCTCGTGCGCATGACCTCATGGGCAGCTTCACTGTCCATGCACTGAGGAGGGGACTGGTGCTTGCAGAGGGCACGGATGTGCCCACGGTTTCCCCACTTACGGGTGACAGAGCTCATATTCAAAACCAAGTGCCTCTCACGCTCTCAGCCCCTTGTGAGCCCAGCCCAGGAACGGCCCGATGGCACTTACTGCTATACTGCATTACCCTTTCAGTGTGGGGTTTCATGGTTTCATTTTGATGGATTTAAAACAAAACGTCCTCAGCTTTCAGAGTGATCATGCAAACATCGTCCAAGCTACACTCACAAATGGGCCTTCGACGTCTCTTCTGTGGCAGGAAACCACTTTGTGACCATGTTAGAATTATCTGTACCAGAATTTAGACATTAACATCTCTGTCCCCTCTGCTCATCGCTCACACAGAATGGGACTGTCTTCTGAATGTATGCCAAGGGCTCTGTCGAAGTCGAAAAAATCAACAAACCACAAAAATAAAAGACTTAAAAAGAAAATCTTCCTGAAAAATGCAGGATTTAAAGTATTTCTCACAAGTTGGTGTTTTCCACTTTTTATTACAAAAGGAAAACAGAAAAGAAGCTGGTTTGAGCCACAGCGCTTGAGGACCCACACCGTGGTCGATGCAGGTGGGGACACTGGGAGGAGGGGTGGCGGCGCCCAGGACCCAGGCCGGCCGACACCGGAGAGGAGCTAAGCATGTGACATGCACACGGCCCAGCGACAAACACACGCAGACCTCTGGCAAAGAGAAGCCCAAATCACGCCAAGTCAGGGGACCCGGAGTTTCCAACGGTTCTCTAGAAGAGCCTGATGTCAGATCCGCGTGAGCCGAGAGAACGCGACAGCAGCTCCGTGAAGCGGCTCAAACCTCACACGGATCTCACGGGCGTATCACCGATCCCGAACGGGCACGTGCACACGCAGACACACAAGAGCCAGGATGTGTCCTCACAGAGAGAACCCCTTCAACGAGGACGGCAGGAGGGAGCTCGGGGCCCAGCTCCGACCGGACGGCAGGGCTGGCAGCTGCAGCGAGCTCGGAAGGGACGAGCGGCCACCAACTAGCCCGTCTGCCACGGGAACAGCGGGGCGGGGAATCTCAGTGCGCTGGGGTTACCCCAGAACACCCCTGGAGCTCCCTTACAGCATGGGCACGCCCGGAAGGCCAGGTTTATAACGAGCAGCGTGGGTGGTTGCTCCCAGTGACCAAGGAGACCGTCCACCAGCACCGCCGGCGTTCACCGCACACGAACGCTCATCGAGGAGAGAAGAAGCCAGCACCCAGCCAGTTGGGTTAATCCCAACAGTGACAGGCCCATGGATGTTCACAGAACCAACATCCACAGCTGGGGGGACACAGGGCCCGGGCCTCACGCCACCGCAAGACGGAGAAGGGAGGCCACAACCACATTCTGTGCCGAAACCTCCTTACGTGGGCAGGTGTGGGGGCACGACCATCCTAGGAGAAACTAACTTCCCAAAGACAAGGTTAAATGACTTGAAGTGCCCAAAGGAGAGTCCCCTGCTGACTCCCTCCCGGAAGAAGTCCTGAGGGCTCAGTGAGAGCCGTGCTCTGGGCACCGAAGAGACACCCACCCTCCTGCCCAGGCGCTCCCAGTCTGTCACTCGCACCAACCCAAGCCGGGCAGGGACCTTGCCGTCAAGGGGGAGGCAAGACCACAACCTCACAGGGCGCCGGCTCCTTCACAGTGCCTCCCTCGGCCCACCCGTGCGAGGCAAGCCGCCCCGCACTGCGTCTGGGCACACCGGAGGAACGGCTCCGTGCTCTGTGGCTGCGGGAGGAGGAGTCCCGCCAGAACGTTTGAAAAATATTTGGGAACATTTCTGCCTCCCTCCCACCCGCAGCGAAGCCTCCCAGTGGACCTAACCTGCTGACCCTTTCCCAATCCAAAGTAACGGTTCGTAAATTGCAGCTGGGTAAATCTGATACACATTTCCCGAAGGAAAAAATTTCAGTCAATGAAAGAGAGCTAGCAAAAATCTCAAGTAATCCCACTTTCTAGTCGAAGAAAACGCATTTGCAGATTCTTCTGAAACTCCACAGACAGGCGTGCCCCGAATGCCTATGTCCCCCGCCGCTGTCACGGCTGTCCCCTGACCGGCACACAGGAACGCGGCTCATCGTGAAACCGCACGTGCAGCACGACCGACTTACAACACCGCTCGCCGGTCTCAGGCCTCAACCAGCGCACAGGAGGCGGGTGCGGCAGCAGGGGAGCGACAACCCGAGGTCCTCACGTCCAGGGGGGCGGGCTCGTGTCCACCATGAACCCCTGCGCCCTCCGCATATGGCAGGCGTGCCCTGGGAGCTGCAACGCAGCCAGGCTCCACTCCCAGACCCTCTCGCAAGCAAAGAGAGCCCTGGACGGGTGCTCGGGGGGATAGAAACAGGAGAGAGCCGCGTTCTCAGACACAGAGGGCGCCAGCCTGCGACCCTCAACCCGCGGGGTCAGAAGATCCCTTGTCGCAGCAGCTCGTAAACAACGGGAAACTGGAATTTAAAACACAAGAGCATTAACAACAGCAGCTGAAAACCAGGAATTAAAGAGCTGCATAAGGGAAAAGACCGATGGTGTTACGAGGCCGGTTCTCTCCGAATGGAGTTTCGAGCTACCCCGCCCCCGGAGACGCACTCCGAATCCCGAGAAAGCGCACGACCTCCGCAAACACCAGCCGCCGTGGCACCTGCTTCGGGTGTCAGATTACACGTGAGTCGTGAGAGCAGGTTAACGGTTCCCCAGATCGTGCGTGCATAAGGTGTGTGCCTCCCTCGTACGCGTGTGATTAGGGCACTGAGAGTGGGCAGCTGTCCGACGTAGCGTGCCTCAGTCCCGAAGAGAAATCCTACGCCTACGAAAGGAGTGGAAACATCGAAAACTCAAAATCTGGACTCGAGCGCATCATGGCCGAGACCAAACCATGTGTCCACGATTCCAACAGCCCGCACAGTGCTCCACTGACCGAGAAGGCCCACGGCCCCGAGGGGAGCCGCTCTCAGCTCCGGCAGCGCTCCGAGGCCGGCACAGATGCTGGGAAGGGGACCTCTCTCTACCCGGAAGCCGCAGGGCTCGCAGAGCGGCCTTTCCCAAACACCCATCACATTTGCAACAGGAGCCCTGTGGGAAACAGAACAATGACTGGGCAACCAGGAGCAGAGGGACCTTCGGTAATTTGCTGATCGACTGTTTCAGGTCTCCGTGGGTAAATAAGCAGCTTCCAGGAAAATAACCCAACGTCCCTCCTCTGTGTGTCTGGTGTGACACAGCTCTCTGAAGGAGAGGATTTTGAAAAGAAATCACTTCTATGTCTGAGTATTATAAAGAGGCCCCTGGGTTACCACAGCTGTTTCAAAATTGTAGAAACACACTAAAGCTCTTTAAAAAAAAAAAAAAAAGTTTTAAGCTTAAAAAATAAAAATCTGTTGTAGGGCAATTATATCTCAATAAAAATAAACCATTTGTGTCTTAAAAAAATAAAAAACATATGCTTTTAAAAGTAAGAAACATGAACATTTTTCTAATCAGGACATCCCATTAATCAAAACACACACAGAACACCCACGTCTGAGTTGCCCTCTGACTCACCCAGGAGTCCGGCCCTATAAGACCCCGCCACACAGGGCGCCTGGGGGGCTCAGTCAGTGACACGGGTGTCTTCGGCTAGGATCATGATCTCGGTCCAGGGATCGAGTCCCGCGTCGGGCTCCCTACTCGGCGGGGAGTCTGCTTCTCCCTCTGTGCTCTCCATCTCTCTCTCTCAAATAAATAAAATCTTAAAGAAATAAATAAATAGAAAACCCTGCTGCACAAGTGGGTCCTCCGTCCCGATCCCGGCACCGCTTTGCCCAGGCACGGTGCTGCCGGTCTCCTGGCGGCCGTCCACTGGGGCAACGCCGTGCTCGCCCATGTCCTGCTCCCTGCGCCCTCCCCAAAGGGCTCTGCGTCTAGCTTCAAAGAAGGGCCAAGGAGGAATTTCTGAGCTGACCTGTGGAAGTCCCTGTCTGTGCACCCGATCCCTGGAAGGACGAGCCCGCGGTACAGGGACCGGCACAGCCCATCCCGGAGTGCCCCAGCCGCCTGCCCCTTCCGCCACCGGGAAAAGCAGCTTCAGAGGTAAAGCCTCAAGTCGCAACACACCCAGAATCGCAACTAAGCAAAATCCGAATTTGCGGTGCACTTTCAAGGACGAAAAGCACCTGCCTGCAGTCACCCCAGCCCACCTTCCCTTTCCCCAAGGAGAGCACCGCCACGGGGCAAAACCCCTCCAAAGACCCTCCCAGACATTCTTTTTTTTTTTTTTTTTTTTTTTTT
>PISX010017439.1:0-43236 GCA_004024625.1 Mellivora capensis
AAAGAGTGTTTGTGCAAAGACAAAGTCACAAACTTGTCCTGTTTGTTAAGTACTGACCCAAGTCAGGATCGAACACACCTGTTGTTGCTTTTCTCTCTAGTCCCATACCCTGCGGACACCTGGTAGCAATCACGAGAGGGTGGAGTGGGGGTAGGTGTCCAATACCGACCAGACCTGGCTATAATTTCTAGAACCTTCCTCTTCTTGAAAACAAGGTCAAGTCTCTCCTACTTGAATAGAATTATAGCCCCTTCCATTTCCATCCACGTTTCCCCTTACCATTTGCACTTTATAATTACAAAGATGATACAGGCTTGCGAGTCTCTAATTAATTATTTAAAAATAAAAAATTAGGGGCACCTGGGTGGTTCAGTCGTTAAGTGTCTGCCTTTGGCTCAGGTCATGATCTCAGGGTCCTGAGATTGAGCCCCGCATTGGGCTCCCTGCTCAGCGGAAAGCCTGCTTCTCCCACTCCCCTTGCTTGTGTTTCCTCTCTCTCACTGTGTCTCTCTGTGTCAAATAAATAAATAAATCTTTAAAAAAATTAAGAATTAAAAAGTGAAACATGTTCATTGAATTAAAAATTTTAAATCAAACACGTAGACAAATTTAAAGTGAAAGTTTCCCATCCACCTCTGGTCACGGTTTGTTATATGCCCCACCAGACTTCTTCCTACATTTTCACCCAGTTGTATACACATCAATTCTCCTTTCGTAGAAGTGGAGTCATTCCATATACACTACTCTGAGTTAGCTTTCTCCCCTTATTGAGGATACTGCATCCATATCCTTACCCATCTCTATATTTATACTATATCTAGCCACACCTGCAGCCATAGTCAAAGATACCTCGTTCTTTTTACAAGTCGAGTAGTGTTCTGTTGTCTGAATCGACTCCAAGTTCATTCAAACACATCTTTTTGATGGGTCATTTCCACACTAGACAATTAACACACACACACACACACACACACACAATTTTGCCTCTTACAAACATTTCTGTATTTCTGAGGATGTCTGGTGAAAGATTCTAGTAGAATTTCTGTAAATTCTATAAAATGATGTGTGTATTTTAAGTTGATAGTACTGATAAACTGCCCTCCAGAAAATCTACACCCATACACCTTCATTCTTTCTTATGCATTCAAATGTTAAGTGAGCACCTTCTATGTACTAGCCTCTTTTCTAGGTGCTGAGAATATGATGGGAACGAAACAAAGTCCCTACCCTTGTGGAGTTTACAGTCTGAAGAAGAAAGCTAGAAAAGGAACAGATACAGAAGCTGCAGGGTGTCTCAGGATAATAAGAGCTACAAGAAAAAGCTAGTAGGGACAGGGACGGAATGAGGCAGGATGAGTGGGGACTATTTTAGATAAAGTAGGCAGGAAACTCCTTTGAGAGCTGAAGGAACTGAAGTGATAGATATGAAGGGGGAGAACATTCCAGAAGAGGGAATAGCACTCCCAACCAAAAAATATAAAGCTCTGTGTTTACCCAAATTCTCACGAATATGGCTATTACTACCCCCCTACCCCGGTCTCTTTCCCAATTGTTGGCAATCTGAGGTTAAAGAGACATATATTATTTGAGGTAAAACATTTTCCCCCATGTTTAGTGATCATTTATAATTCTGTGAATTGCCTGTTGTATGCCCTTTGCTCATTTTTCTGTAGTGGTGTTTGACATGTCCTTATAAATTTCTAAGAGTGTTTCATTTTAAGGATATGGAGACTTTGTCAGTTAGGGCACAAATATTTCCCAGATTTCCAATTTTCTTGTAACTTGATTCTCCTGTCTTTCCCATAAAGAAGTTTAAAAGTCAATCTTTTATGAGCTGGGGTTTTTGTGGCTTTTAAAATGGGCTTTCCCAGCCCAAAATTCCATGAATACTTTCCAATTTTTTTTTTAGTACTTCTGTGTTTTAATGTTTAAGACTGGGACTTTTGTGGAGGGCGGGAGGTAAGGGGATCTACAGAATGAGGAGGAGAATCTCACTTTTTACCCCAGTTGAGATCCCAAGTATTGTAGCACCATTTACTGAACACCTGCTTGGTGGTTCAGGCTGTGAACTCCAGAGCTGGGCTGTCTCAGCTAGAAAGAGTCTCCACCCCTCCCCGGCTTTGGGACTTCAAGGGTGTGTCACCTAAGCTCTGTGTCTCAGAGTTCTCCCCTGGAAACTAGGAATAATACCAGCACCTGCTTCTTAGGATTGCCCTGAGGATTTAGAGAGGACAGTGAAGCACACAGAGCACAGGGCACAATGAACGGGAACCACAGGTTCTCCACGAACTGTGGGTGTCACTGTCAACGTGCCTTAAATTCCCACCAGCCTATAGGAGCTCTCGCTTGGGTCCCTTCCTCTGCCAGAGAGGGTTGCTTTTATAGGTTTTGGTTTGGTTTTGTCTTGTTTTTGACATTTGAAATTATGTCTTCCTTTCCTGTTTTCAAACTTTCTTAGCTATGTCACATTTTCACTTGTTATTCTTCATAATGTTATCAGGGTTTTGTTGGAGGAAACTGTCATGTTTGTTCTACTGATTCTCCCCACTGGGAGCAGAGCGTGCCTCTCCATTTGCTCTTCCCTTCTGTGTCCCCAGGAAAATGATGGAGATTTCTGCATAAGATCCTTTGGTCACCCGTTTGACTTGTTCCCAGGTCTTTCAGAGGTCCAGATCTTGTTCTACATGAGATCTTTTCCACTGGAGTTTGTAACTGGGATGTTGTTGGCATATTGTAAAGGTCCTGATGTAAATTATGTCTCCCCACCATTCTCAGGGCCCGTGTTGTTTCTATTTATCTGACTCCTTTTTTCCCTTGTTCACCCGTTATGATTGCATAACAACCTAGAGCATGCAAAAGATTTCCAAATACACTCTCTCCTCAATTCTCACAACAATCCCAAGTGGCCAGCAGTGCAGAGTACTGGGTCTTGTCCTCATTGTGCAAATGTGGAAGGTGAGGGCTCAGAGAAAGTTAATAACCTCCCCCAAGGTCATCATCCTGGTGGTGATGGAGTCAGAACTTGAACTCAGGACCCTCTGGCTCCAAAGCCTGTGCTCTTTGCACTGCCCAAATTCACTAGGACTTTGTCATTCCACTGTTACCCTGCACTCCCCTGGCCCCCAAGCTGCCCCTCTGTCCCTCAGACATGCCACACTGGCTCCCCCTCAAGGGCATCTGCCCCATTGGCATGTGAAGCCCCTGAGGGAGAGAACTGATCTATTTCACCCCCGTGTGTGGTCCCGGGGCAGCCCCCAGTCAGGGCCACCTTCAAGGGCATGCAACATATGCAGCCAGAAGTCCCACATGCTTGGTTCAACTTGCTGTCCCCTTCTTCATAATCTTTCTCACTTTATCACTGACCTTATGATTTGTAAGTGGAGTCTGATGGGACAATGGAAGCATGTGCGTGAGCAGAGGAGATACACGCACTCCGTGTGTCCCCCGCCCTTGTGCAGAGGATTCAAAATGCCCCTTGAACACAGGACTGCAACGGACCCAGGATGCATGCTGGTTTGGTGAGGCCCAAAGTGAGTACAGGGTACAGGTTACATCTGTGGCTGAGTAGGCAGTAAGGCCAAGAAGAGGCATGCTCTGCTCCCACTGGAACTTGCTTCATGGAACTCACACCATATTGTAAACTTGAAACATGCTGAGAGTAGATCGTACAGTTTCCACCAAAAGAGAAAAATAAATCACGATGTGAGGTGACAGATGTGCTCATTAACTCGACTGTGGTGATCATTTCACAATGTGGACGTTTATTGAAGCATCACACGGTGCACTTTAAATACACACAGCTTCATTTGCCAAGTACACCTCAGTGAGGCTGGGGAGAAAACCTGCTTCCCACCCAGAAAGGAGGCAATGACACTCTTAGAAGCATGAACCACGGGGCGCCTGGGTGGCTCGGTTAAAGCCTCTGCTTTCGACTCAGGTCATGATCGCAGGGTCCTGGGATCAAGCCCCGCATCAGGCTCTCTGCTCAGCAGGGAGCCTGCTTCCTCCTCTCTCTCCCTGCCTGCCTCTCTTACCTACTTGTGATCTCTGTCTCTGTCAAATAAATAAATAAAATCTTTAAAAAAAAAAAAGAAGAAGCATGAACCACCCAGGAGCCCTCTCCTACCCTGTCTCCTGGTGTCTGAGAAGCCTCATGTTAGCTGACTGTTTACAACGCCAAAAGAGGAAAGAAAGATAAACCACCCACGGTTCTTTCTCCATTCTGTCTTTCCTTACTCATCCGTGAAATGGAGGCACAGAGTCTTGGCAGAATGTACACGCATCAGGAAGTCAAATGAAAGCAGGTGAGTTAGATTCGTGCAGGTCCCCACTCTGCTGGTTCGAACAGAACATCTATCCAGGTGTACGGGACAAAATACAGATTGTGTCATGTCGGTAATCACATGAATGAGTTAAGGGCTTATCGCCGCATTCCAAACAGGCATTGCACAATATGAGATGAACAATAAAATTCATGCTAATTATTAAAATTTAATTTTGCTTTACTTAGAACAACATCAAGTAGCAAGGATGAAACGCTATGAGAAAGAGAGAGAAACCACGGAAGAAAGGAATAAGCTTTATGTTTCACACTGGATCCTGCAAACTATGTAGGCAGCCCTGTGCTGGCACCTGCTCTCACAAGAGCTTCTTCCACCCATGGCCCTTCTCCTTGCAAATCCTGGCAGGTTAACAGGAGCAATTTACAGTCTTGGGGATTTAGACGGAAGGAACACCTTCCAGCAGGATTCTACAAGCACTGGCCCTAAATTCTCTGTGGCACTGGGCACTTTACTACTGCCTGTTCCCAGACAGACACACGCTTCTGCAAACTGCTGCACATCTGCTCCTCTGAGACAGAGACTGCTCCTGGGCATTTTCCAAAAGTGATGCCTAAAAGCCACACAGCGATATCTGCTAAGTTTACGGAGGAGCTGGGGGAGGAGCGTGTAAGAACCCACAGGTTTCGTGGGTTCTGGATCTTAAACTACAGTCCCGTTATCAACTGACTTTCTAGCTGGGAAGTGCTCCAGCTGGTTATTTATGGCTTATCTTTACTAAAAAGACAACCGCAAAGAAAATAGTCTATTTCTAGCCTCCTTGCTTGGTGTGTTTCCCTCCAGACTCAGGGGCCCCCGTAGTCCCTTCCACCTCTGTTCCTTCAAGATGTCCATGCTGGCTGACCCCAGAGCTTCATGCTGAGTTCAAGGCAACTGGGATGCCAGTGGTAGCGGAAGGAGTCTGGCTGATTAGGAAGACCTGGAACTAAACAGCACAGCTACGGGGGATGAGATCGGAGAGGCCAACACCTTCACTTGCAAGGACAGAAAGAGTACAGAAGCCCATGGCTGGGGGTCTAGCTACCCTCCCACCCATCTTCTTGCACACCCATGGGGATGACCACTCGCATGCAGGCAGATACCCACACATGCGTGCACATGCGCCAGATTTCCCACTGGTCACGGCTGTTTTGTGCTCAGACTCCTGGTTGCCTGGCATTTTGTTTCTCAGAGTCACCCTGTGCGGGGAGGGCCTATCCTCCCCATCTCACAGAAGACCAGACCAAGGCACAAGGAGGTCAGGAAACTGCTCACGGGGGTGGGCCCTCTAACTCCAAAGTCCACACCCACCTCAGGGCAGTTCCACGTGAAGAACAACACCGGGGATACCCGTGAGCCAGGCACTTGGCCTCGTTCGCCACCTGTCCTCCCGGCCTCCTGGATGGTTACATGTTCTCCACGGTGTCCTTTGTGTTCTCAGGCTTTACCCCGTGACATTTAACCAGGTACAGACTGAAGAATTTCTCGCTCTCTTGCTAGGATTTCCCTTCCCTTCTACCCTATAGAACTATAAATTTCCTACACCAAGTTCCCAGACCCAGAAATACAGGGGCATCACCCCAGTAAGGTTCCCTGCAGCCCCAGACCCGCTGAATGGGGACTTCTGGGCATGAGCCCAGGAATCTGCATTTTAAAGCACATCTGTGTCACTGTCACAAGCTGGCGTGTTTGGGAACCCTGAATTCTTCACCTTTATTGTGCATAAGAGTCAGCTGAGGTCTTCTTAGAATGCAGGTTCTGATTTGGCAGGTCTGGAGCCAGGCCTGAGAGTCTGTGTTTCTTATAAGCTCCCAGGTGATGCTGATACGGCGTCCATGCCTGTGGACCACCCACTGAGTACTGAGGGTCTCGGTCGGGGGTTCACAGCCACGTACAAACGTCAGAATCGTACATGGAGCTTTTCGAGCTAAGGTGCCCAGGCCCTACCCACAGGAATCATGTAATTGCCTAAAATCACATCAACGTCCCTCAGCTCAACTGTTTACTGGAGCCCCCTGGCACTGGCTGGCAGAACCCTACTGTTCAGTTGTCAGCAATTTTGTGACCCCGTTGGTAAACAGATCCACTGCTGACTATTAAATTATATAAACTTAAAATTAAACTATATTAAAAACAAAGGTACTATCCAAAACGCAGCCCTTCATAATTACTTGACATTTAACTACTGTACTTCTATGCTCTTGAGGTCATTGACGCCTTTCGTACCCGTGTGGTGGAAATACCACGTAATGATATGCTAATGCGTATTTCTTCTCGATGGTCAATGCCATCGGCCACCCTCAAAGTGTTTATACCTCAGAAATTTGCAAACTTGACAAATCAGGGTTTACTTTCCCAGAAAGCGGTAAAACATCTGTCAGGGCACCTGCAAGTCCTCACATAGCTTCATGACCACAATCTCCTTGGGAAACTTGATAAAAATGCAGACAGCTGGAGACATAACGTTTCTGGATCCGACTCTCTGCGTGTGGGGCTGGGGGATCTGGGAATGTTTTAGAACAAGTGACCCAGGTGATTTCTGATCTCCAGGTTGCCTTAGATCAGTTAAACCTTCCTATTTAGCAAGACTCTGCCCTCTCCTTGCTAAAAAACCATTTCCGACGGATTCTGTAAAGGCTTTTGATCTAGGAACCTGTGAGCTGCTGTCCCATCCAACTTCTGGACAGAGCACTTCTCCTCAAGACCCCAACAGAAAGAAGCTCAACAGGGCTTGTCCCCTAAGTGTCCCGGCTTCTGACCCCACACCCAAAAGCATCTGTCTCTGATTCTTCCTGGTAGAGATGGTGCGTTGCCCAGAATTTTCCATGCTTAACTGTCTCATCAGGCTTAGGTCCAGGTTCAAGCCCTTTTGCTAATGGTTGGAGAGAATCAAAGCACAAAAAACTAAATGACTAGAGCATGAAGAAAGTTCTGCCAGATTGTCTAGTCTAAAAGCTTTATTGAGATTTGCCAAGTTTCGCCCATCTCTGGGGTCATGGAACTGGGCAAATGTGGTCCTTGTGGGGACTGATTCTACAGCCCTGTGTTCTAATCCACAGTTATTAAGCTCAATATTTGCCTCACATTTGGTAAGAACCCACATGTTTCTCCTTACTTGTTCCTCCAGCAACCCAACAAGTTCACAGTCCTGTCACCAGGGTCCAAATGAGGAAATGGTTCAAGAAACATGTCCAGGTTGATGACATTTCTGATGTCTTAACCCCTAACCATGTGTATTTGTTTCTGCTCCTTCGTAAAAAATTATCACAAACTTAGCAGCTTGTTTGCTGCTAAAAACAACACAAATATTGTGTCACAGTCTCCACGCACATGTCAGGAGTCCAGAAAAGGGTTCCTGGGTCCTCTACTCCGGGTCTCGCCATGCTGAAATCTAGGTATTGGCCAGAGATACAATTCCCATCTGAATTTCTGCTAAAGCCAAGTAGCATTTAAATTATTTACTTAATTTTTCTTTAAACTCACCTTATTGAAACTCAGTCTTGTCCTAAGCCATAATGTCTATGAAAGCCCCAGTCTGGGTGGTCAAATTCTCCTTTTTTCATTCTAATGATATGTTAAAATAAACATACTCTTATTGACAAATGTTTTAAGGTTTCCATCAAAAGTCAACTTGTGCACCAATGGTACCCACATCACACATCAGAACTTCTCACTGTGCCCCATCTGGGCTTCCTGACACCATAACCAGCACTAACAGGTCCCGGGCACCTGACAAATGATTTCTCTGGCCAACCAGCCTCATAGAAGCTACAAAATCCAGGCTGCCAGACCCGGGCAAGTGCAGACCTGTAGACAGGTCATACTGTTTCATACAAATGCCTCCATACACATATTATCAGTACCAGAAATAATTCCACAGCAGATCCTAATGTTTGCTGATGCTTTGAGAGCCTCAGAAAGTATCTTCCAATACAACATGTCATTTAATCTTCACAAACTTGAGGTAATTACCACCATCCCCACTTTGCAGGTGAGGGAACTGAGGCTGGGGAAAGAGGCAGGGCAGATTACAATGCAAACACAGGTCCTCTGATGCATTCAGCAATGTTTTCCTTGGCATCATTGCTCCCTCCCGAACAACCTGCTAGCTTCCTCCCAGTGGTCATTTTCCTTTCTTTCTTGTAGCTGAGAACAGAGACTGCGTTCCCCCATGCTCTTGCAGCCAGGAGAAGCCGCGTGACCAAGGACTGGCCAGTTGGAATGTGAATGGAAGCAATGTGTGCAATGTCTTACAAAAGTCCTTCAAGACTCTTGCTCTGTCTCCTTCCTGTTGGCTGGAAGGAGCTTCAACAGCCCTTTTGAACAATGAGGTGACCCTGGAAAATGGACACCATGCACAGTGAAGCAACAAAACTTTTAGGACTCACAGTCCCTGAGGACTTTCTGGACCAGAAAAAAACATCTTCCCTCTGGACTGTTACATGAAAGAGAAATAAACCTTACCTTGTTTAGGAGACTCTTATTTAGGTCTGTGTTACTTATACCCAAACCTTTCCATAACTAATGCAAGGTCATAGGATGGGAAAAACCAAGGCTTCATTGTCCCCAATTCACAGATCAAGCCCTTATTTTCTTAGAAACAGAACACCTGGCTGTGGGACTGTAGCAACAGAAGACGTGGCTGAGTCATGGCCCACAGGTGGTACATTGCAAATGCTTATCCACTTAGGTGGAGCCTGGACCAGAGTCCCCATACCGGCCACCTACAAGCAATCTGGTGCTGCAGATTCACTCCTTCTGACAGTTCCTCTTAATAACGCTTCCTATAAGCCAGCTCCTCAGGAGAAATTTTAAAAAAAAATCAAAGCAGTCGCACCGAGCATGCCAGGCATTGCCAAATATCAAATCAAAGCCAGCTGGGCCGACAAAACTCTGACACCTTCCTCCCTGAGTTCTTTGAGAATTTGGGAAATGGCAAATGATGGTAATGAGGGAAATCAAAACTTCATTAGGGAGTGGAGGGAAAATAAGCCCAAGCTAAATAATACCCACCCAGAGATGCTGGGGAGAGGAGGAATAGA
Organism: Mellivora capensis; assembly: GCA_004024625.1. NCBI lineage: Eukaryota > Metazoa > Chordata > Mammalia > Carnivora > Mustelidae > Mellivora > Mellivora capensis. The sequence goes on from PISX010017439.1 coordinate 9,362, forward strand.
GTAGGTTTTGGCAGGAATATATTGGACAAGCACAGAAGGTATTGTTGGACAGAGCAAGAAAAGAACTGTCATTTCTTGAAGCATCTCCAACATTGACCTAACTCTATCAGGGCTATAGCGCTGGTCTAGCTCCTGGAATTGAGCCATGATATTTTCTCACTTTTCGAATTATGATTTCACACATCAGTAACAACTGAAGGTGGAATCCTTCCTAAGAGCAGCTGCCTCCAGCCCTAAATCCCCATTGGATTCTCCCCAAGTGGCTTCCAATGGCACTGCCAATGTGCAAATTCTGGAGTATTGATTTTGACTGCCCATTCTCCATTAGCTCCAACAAGAAAGACAAGATACTGCTGGCCTGGCAGAAGGAAAAATAATTAATTGGATGTCAGTATCCAGAATTGAGAAATAATGGCAACTATTATACTATTTATTTATTGCCTATGATGTGTCAGGCATTGTGCTAAGTGATTTATAGCTTTAGTGAAAATGGCTAATATTTATAGAGCATTTACTATATGCCAGGCACTATGTTAAATATTGTCACATACAGTAGCTCACTTTGTCCTCTCAAAAACTCTGATCTCTATGCTACTGATAAATTTTCTGAGGCATAGAAGTGGGGGTATTTCTCGAAGTCATGGAACTAAGAAGTGAAAGCTAGGACTGACCCAATACAGAGCACATTCTGGCACCTGAAGGGTGAAAAACATGATTAAGCACAGAATAAACAGGAGACTGAGAGACTAAGACATTTGCACACACCCATCACCATCAATCCCCTTACTCGGCTTCATGTCTCTCCACAGTACTTATCACTACATTATGAATTGTTCATTGTCACATCCTGCATTTACAAGTAAGTTACATGAAGGCAAAGATTTCTTTACAGTTTCTCCATTGCTATATCCCCCGCTCCTAGAACAGTGCTGAGCACACAGTAAATGCTCAGATAATACTGGAGAAAGGAAGGGAGAAAGAGGGGAGGGGAGGGGGGAGGGAAGAAGAGGTTGAGGACTGTTCAACAGCATGGAGCACTGTTTGGAGAAAAAGCAGCTGCGAGCACAGTAGCATGGGGGAAAGAAGGGACAGGCAAGGAGTCTACAGAATGATTCTGGGCTCAGGCTCGGGAAGGGTTACGGGGAAAAACTGAAACTGTGATTGGAAACAAAAACCCACAAAACCACACTGCAGATGATAAAAAGAAATTAACAGTTGGCCTTAGTCTGGGACTTAGTCTGGAGATAAGAGGGAGTGATGGGAACGGCAGTAACATGGAAAAACCATGTTCTTTTCAAGGGAGTCATGGGATGAAGGGGTGGCCATGTTTAACACCAACCAATTTTTGCCATATAGGTATGCAGCCTCCAAACCAGATTTTTGTGAAATAGCCCAACTTTTCAAGTTGGCATCAAATTCTAAGTTGCTGTCATTGTCATTATTATCAAATGTCACATAAATGGGAGTATAGCTTGGTTGGACTAACGCTCCTACACAGAATTACAAAATATGGACAACATATGTTGAAAAACAACTCCTTGAATATTCTGGAGAGCAACCAGAAATAGATGGAAAGTAGAAGAGACTTTACCATTAAAAGATGGGAATTGGATGTGGGGAATTTGCACACTTGTGACTTTTTGCCTGAGGGCATTCACCAATCTTCAGGCAGCTCAGAGGGACAAAAACCTGCCAGTTTACTGGCCTGAGGTTTCAAAGGACAAAGTTCAGGGCTGGAAAAGTAGTTATAAATTTAGGGAGTAAATCCTGGAAAAGAAAGAGCTGCATCTAGAATGAGTCCCAACATGTGCATATAAAATGCACCCAAATCCATAGCCAACTATAAAACTCTACGTTCAAGAGGAGGAGAACCTAGGGACTACAGCGAAAAAGCAGCAGACAGAAATACAAAGACTGGGTGGCTCAGTCAGTTAAGCCTCTGCCTTTGGCTCCATGATCCCAGGGTCCTGGAATCAAACCCCGCATCAGGCTCCCTGTTCAGTGGGGAGCCTGCTTCTCTCTCTTCCTCCACTACTCCCCGTGCTTGTGCTCGATCTTTCTCTGTCAAATGAATAAATAAAATCTTAAAAAAGAAAGAAAAAGAGACAGACATACAAATAACTAAGCAGAGTTTTCAGCTCCTGCTGACCATGAGGGAGGCATGATTTGGGGTTTGGGCCCATCCAGATTAACTGCCCACTCTTCCGTGTTCACTCTTCAGTGGAACACAACAAAATCCAAAATTTCTATAACATATCATACATGATGTCCAATAGTCAATCATAAGTCACTAGACAGACAAAGAGGCAGGAAAATGTGACCCATCATCAAGAAAAGAAGCAATTAACAGAAAACAATCCTGGATGTTGAAATAATTTCAGACAAGAAATTTAAGATTGCTATTATAAATGCAATCAAGGATTTAAAGAAAATATGTACTTCAGGAATGAACAGCTGGAGAATCTCAGTAGATGTACAGAAACCAAAGCAAAGCAAAGCAAAATAATATTACATATAGATTGTAGATCTGGGAAAAAAACAATACCTGAAATGAAAATGTCACTAGACAAATGTAACATTTGGAAGCAGGAGAGTCACTGAACTGAAAACTCAATCAATAGAAATCATCCAATCTGAAGAACAGACAAAAGACTGAAGAAAAGTGAACAGAACCAGAACCTAACAGACATGTCATTTGAAACCTAGAAGGAGAGGAGAGGGACTATGGGTATGAAAAAAAATCTTGAAGAAAAATGCCCCAAACATCCCAAATTTGCTGAAAGACACTAACGTACAAGTACAAGAAGCTCATAATACCCCAAATGAGATAAATACAATGAAAACTACACATAGGTATATTACAATCATATTCTGAAATGTCACCATAAAATCTTGGAAGCCATCAAAGAAAAATACTACATACAGAAAGATAATCATATGAATGACAGCTGACTTACCATTGGAAACAATGAGGGCCGTAAGAGAATGGAGTAACATATTTATGATGCTGGAAGTAAAAAGATCCATTAACCCATAATTCTTTATCAAATAAAATTATCCTTCAAAAAGGGAAGCAAAATAAAGACATTCAAATAGATGAAGACTTAGAGAATTCACATCAGTAAACTTGTACTATAAGAACCACTATAGGAAGTTTCATAATAAAGGGAAATGACACTAATTGGTAGGAACTCAAACCTATAGGAAGGAACGGAGATCACGAAAAATTGTCTAATACATTTCCTAAACTGTCCTGCTGGCATCATTTTATGAAAGATGTGAAAGACTAGCCAGATGAGAGAGGACTATGCAAACCTGTTCATCAAACAAGTGACAGAGGGCTAGCTGTCTCTAATTCTGCCTTCCAGCTGTGAAAGCCAGGGCTTGTCGAGAAGAGTGGGGAGACCTCCATGAGGGGCTTTCTCTCTCCCTTCACTTTCTGACCCTGCAGATAAACAGCGGTTGTGTGATCCGTGCTGAAGACCCGTGTGGTGTGTCCGCAGCTCCTGAGCAGCAGGGCTGAGGCTGGTTTAGGAAATTTTACGGCCTCCTACTGCCTCTGTGCCTGCAAGTGGGTAGAAAGTCTCCCAAGACCAAGGCAATGCATTGTGAACAGGGACCCTGTAACAGGGAAAAACTTAGCATATCCGATTCCATGTTACTCCTATTTCCCTTGCTACTGTGACCTATGGGTTAGAAAACTTCTGCTTACCCTTGCATGTAGGCATGTTAATCATTCAGAGAATTTTGCCTACAGCTAACATTTACAAAAACCACTCTTTTCTCAAAATCTACCTCACCTGAGGAGATAAAGAAGTAACCAGAGCAGTCATCACTGTAATTCCATTAAGACTGAGAAATGATCATATCTCAGAGGGGACCGAAGTCACACCCCATAGGGTTCATGAGGTTGAAACTAGCAGAAAGTTTAAAGCTTGTTTCTCAGAGAACTGTTCCCCTAAATGGTTATCTTGTCTTTTTAGACCCTACTAACAAATCCACTGGCTGTCTCTGCAGAAGACTGGGCTCAAAGTCAACTGATATGGTTCCAGGCTATGAACAAACAGGGCCCTGCATTCCTTGCTCAAGATAACAAGCCCAAGACCCATGCAGTTAATACGAGCGCTGGATGTATGCACACAGACCCATCTCCTTGTCCTAAGATAACCTGCTGACATCGGGGTCTGAATTTTACCTCATTCTGATGTTAAGTCTCCACCCCAAAGTGAACATGGGATGGATGTTACATATACGTTTACTCAATGTGCATAATTCATCTTTCCTCATGAACAGTCATAAATTTCTCTGCCACTTTTACTAATATGTATGTAATCTCAACCCCTATGATTATAAAGAACCCCTCCTTTAGGGAGGCATTTGAAGTTTGCCCTCATCTCCTGGTCTGGCTGCCTCTGGAAGAAACTCTTTCCTTTGCTGCACACCTGATGTCTCGGTGATTGGCTTTGCTGAATGAACTTGGGTTCAGTTACAACTGAATAAGCGGCAAACTGTTTGATCTAAGGAAAAAGCCCCAAAGAGCTCAGGAAACTTGAGTTATAGTTTGGAATCTTCTTGACTCTCTGAAATAGTTATTCAGTTTTTCCCTAGGTTCAAAAGTAAGTTCAAAGGGAGACAATGATGAGGGGAAAGGGTCTCAGCCTCTCCCACTTGCAGTGCTCTTGTGAGGGTTCAACTTGTAAATGCTCACTGGAAGTGCTTGAAGATCTTTAAAAAAAAAAAAAAAGAATTTGGGACATCTGGGTGGCTCAGCAGGTTAAGTATCTGCCTTCTGCTTAGATTATGATCCTGGGGTCCAGGATTCTCTTCTCCCTCTCCTCACACCCTTGCTTGCTTATGCCTTCTCTTGCTATCTCTTGCTCTCAAATAAATAAAATCTTTTTAAAAAAGAAATCCCTTAAAAGATTAAAATTAAAAAACAAAGAATTGTTATGAAGAAATATGAAGACAGGTCCGTCCCTTACACACACTCCACTCTTTTCATGGTGTAAAAATCCACAGGGAGGCTGGGGTTAAAACCCTTGTTATTGCCGAGGATGTGGAGAAATCGGACCCCTCGAGCTTTGCTGGTGGGAATATAAAATGGGGTGGCTGCTGGGGCCAACAGTATGGAACTCCCTCAAAAACAAACACAGACTTAGCAGGTGATCCAGCAATTCCACTTCTGGATAGAAACCCAAAAGATCTGAAAGCAGGGACTCAAACGTGTTCGCACGCCCGCGTTCATGGCAGTATTCGCAATCGCCAAAAGGTAGAAACGACCAAGAGCCCATCACCAATGAATGGATAAACAAACCAAGTGTGGTCCATACGTCCAATGGACTACTATGCAGCCTTCAAAAGGAAGGAAAGTCTGACACAGGCTACCACCTGGATGAACCCTGAAGACAGACTAAGTAAAATAAACCACGTAAGCGAAATAATGAACAAACAGGATAGGAGTCCACTTCTACAAAGTACGTAGTCGAATTTATAGAGACAGAAAATAGACCTCAGGTTCCCAGAGGCTGGGAAGGGGGATAAACAGAAATCTTTTGTTTTATGGAGACCGAGTTTTGGTTTCGGAGGACGTGATTCTGGAGACAAATGGTGATGGTTGCCTAATAGTGGATAACTGAACAGTTGCGTAACAGTAACGTAAAATGGTTTAAATTTTGTGTTATGTATATTTTACAATTTGAAAAACCTTTTAAAAAACACACAAGCCCCCAAAACATAATGACTCTTTTAAAGATTTAACTTATCTGTTTTAGAGAAGGGGGAGAGAGCAAGCAAGCGGGGGGAGGCATAGAGGGAAAGAATCCCAAGCAGATCCCGCACAGGGCTCGACCCCGTAACCCTGACATCACGACCTGAGCCAAAACCAAGAGTCAGACGCTTAACCAACTGAGCCACCCAGGCGCCCCAACATGGTGAGTTTTTAAAGTGAAATTTCCATAGGGTGTGGCCTCCAGTGTCCCAGACCTCAAGGGCAGCTAGCTAGCTATCATTCAGAAGGCTTCCGGTGCAGGGACGGTGACTGGCCAGGGTCTAGAGAGAAGCAGATGTGGAGATGAACACATGTAGCCGTTTGCTCAGCGTGGGGCTGCTCCGCACTGGTGTTTCTCCCAGGCAGGATCTCACGGTGGTGGTTTCCCACTGTGCCCCTTCCCTCCCTTGCTGTCACATGTAATCATAATATTTGTTCACACAGCCACGGACTTGGTGAACTCCTCGATTCCTCATGACCCCATGAGGTAGGAACCACCACTGCCTTCATTGTACAGGTGAGGAAACTGAGGCACCGAAATGTTCAGTCACCAGCAGGGGACAGAGACAGGATGCAAAAGTAGGCCAGCAGGCTCTGGAACCATATTCTTGGTCATAATTATGGACACCGTTCTAACACAAGATGTGCCTATCGCTCAGGCATAAAGGGCCTTCCTAATACAGGTGAATAGTTTATTGCTGATTTGTTTGGGGTTTTGCGAAGTCAGGCCTCCTTGGAGAAGCCACCCAGCTCAAGGATGCTGATGTCAATGGCAGCTCCCTTGGAGCGAGTGCTCCCTGTGTCCCGGGCGCCATCGCCTTGAATCCTCCCAGTTGTGCGGGGTGGGCAGATACTGTCCCCATCTCACGGAGGAAGACAGTGGGGCTGAGTCTTTGGCTCACTTGCCTGAGTCTACACTTGAGCTGGGATTAAAAGAGTCTCTCTACTCCTCAACCCAGCAATTCTCGGGGGGCGGGGGGGGGGTAGTCTCATCCCCAGGGGACATTGGCACTATCTAAAGACCTCTTCGCTTATCTGGACTCAGGGGTGGGTTACTGGCATCGGGGAGGGGGGAGAGGTCCCCAAAGCCACCACACACCCTGCTGTGGGCAGGACAGCCACCTCTCAGAAGAACTATCCAGCTCGGAATGTCAACAGTGCTGAGGTTGAAAGCCCCATTTCAACCCTAAGCTATGAATAAAAGCAGTGCCAGGATCTCAGTTTGAGGTTTCTAAATATTTTTCCCAAAGTCTTAAAATAACACGCCATGGCACGTCAACCGTGGCTATCTCTGGATGGGGAGTTGTATTTTCTTCTTTTGGCAAAACTGTGTTTTTCTACATTGTCTATGATGAATATGCATTAGTCTTATAAAGAAGTTTCAGCTTTTTAGAGAAGCCCACGAGCTTTAAGTTGGAGAACGCTTCTGGGTTGCCTTTTCGTTATCTGATGCTGAGTCTCAGGAAGATGGATCGGGGTCAAGGTCTGGCTCTGCCAGCTGGTGGGCATCACCCTGGGACTTTCTTTCGCCTCTCGGAATCTGCTTCCTCATCAGGGATGTGGAGACCGTACCTTCTGCGTCTGCGCCTCGGTGACCTGGGTGCCCAGGCAGGGGCCGGGCGCCGAGGAGCCCAGCATCCCACACGCGCCAGCTCTGTTCACCTGCCCAAAAGCCCACGCGGTTAGACACTGAATCAGAGGAAGGAAAGTAGCTTGCCCAAGCTCACGCACGTGGTGGATGGTCGAACTGAGGCTAGAGCCAAAGAGGTCTGCCTCCCGAGAAGGCTGTGCATTCTGCACAACCCCAGTGCTCCGCTCACAACAGCCAGCAAGCTAAGGACTGGGCAACGGTGCTTCTGCTCTCGTGCTCCTGGGGGCACTTTGCACATGATGACCTTGAAAGACAGCTGAAGGACGCCGCAGGCAGCCAGCATCCTTGAGCTCCTTGAGCAGAAAGGGCTGTGTGATCTCCGTCTCACTCTCACCCTCCAGCCCCAAGGGGATCTGGGATGAACCAGCAGAGTGAGGAACACCTGGAGGTTGCCCTCCTTTACCCTCACCTGCAGGGCCTTCAAGGCCAGGTTGGGTGGGCCCAGCCCTCTGCGGAAACAAGGCAGAGGGAGGTTCTGCCGACTGGAAAGGACAGAAGGCAGCAGCGAGGCTCCGAGGCAGGGTGGAGGGCTTCTGTCTTCTTTCCACCTCTGTCTCATGAAGACATTACCCGCCTTCATCAGGCTGTGGGCCGAACTCAGGGGAGCCTGAAGCCCCGTCAGCTCCTGGCCCTTGGCTGTGACCCCACGGAGGCCAGACCGCCAGAGACAGCAGGTCTTTTAGTATAAGTGTGTTTCATGCAATGTTTCGGACATCCTTATACTTAAGAAATCACTTGCTGTTTGTATGAAGTTAAAATTTAACTGGGCATCCCTCATCTTACAATGATGTCCTCCACCCTAAATGGAGGACAAGGGCTGAGAGCCACAGTGCTGGCCCTTATCATGTTCTATTCAGAGTGGGTCACTGTGACCCTTTCGTATTGGCGCTGGGATCTGAACCATTCTTTACTGATTCATTCTTTGCATCCTTTTAAAGGCACATTTTTTTTTTGCCTCCTTTCCCTGCATAATATCCTCCCTTGGCTCTCCCATTAGCCAAGGCTCAGCTCCTCAGCTAAGTCTGTTCTATGCCCTGCTGTGCCCCCAGGGCCCAGACACAGAGCCCAGCACAGAACGCTGACCTGGCAGAATGAGCAGGGGCGCGGTCTCCAGGAGGATGGCCCTAGCTACCTCCAGCCTCATTGCCCACCCCCCCTCTCCTGGGACCCCCGCAGGGCACCATGCCAAGCTTCTTTCACTCTCCACCGTCACTTGCTTCTGACCCTGACCCCCAGCCCTCCCAGCTCCTCCCCATTCTTGAATCTCAGCTTTCCTCTGACTTCCACCCTGAGTTCTGGAGCAGAAGGAATGCCTAGCCACCCAGAGCATGCAGACGGCACGCTGGCAATGCTCGAAGCAGCCTCGGAATGTGAACCCTCCTGACGTCAGGGTGACAAGGGTAGTTGCTAGTGCCAATCGCTTTTGACACTCAGTCAGGATATGGCCAGAATTCCAGCCCAGCACTAGCTCCCTTCTTCACTGCCTGTGTCGGGAACATTCTCACCCCCCACCCCCCACCCCCGTGACCGGGTTGCCATTGCCTCCTTGCTTGTCTGAGCCCTCCACTGCCTGTGCGCTCCCCCAGGGGAGGGACCGGGGCTTATTCCCTGCAGAACCCCTGGCACCTGTCACAGACTGTGTCTGACAATAAGATTATCAATCCACATGTATTAAGTGCTTCCTATGTTCCAGGCACTTTATAAATGTTTTATGTGTTTCACTCAATTCCCATGACAGTCCTGTGAGCTGTAAGTACATTGTTATCCCCACTTTACAGATGGAGAAGCTGAGGCACAGAGAGATTACAGTAGTAGCTCAAGTCTCACAGCTGGTGGCAGAGCTGGCAGCCAAAGGTGGTGGTGTGGTTAAGTGAATAGAGGAGCTTTTCTGGTGACTTAACAAGGTCCTGAGAACTAAATGGTAAAATAGAGGGGGAGGGGGTGATTGTAGAAACAGGCATGGAGGGGCCCCACACCAGATCCCAGATCGGCTCTGGACAGGACACACTCCCCATTTCTAAAGGCCAGGGTCAGCCGTATCCATTCCCTTAAAGTATTCTGAGACCCTGAATACTTACCTAGTCCTTGGTCCTGCTTCATACTAATAACAGACCATAGTAACAGCAGCTGGTACCACAGAGAACGGGCCGTCTGCCTGCTCCATGCATCTCGGCCACCAAATTTCTGGCTCTTTCCCTCATTTTATCAAGGAGGTTCAGAATAGTGAAGGGGCTCTGCCAAGGCCGTGTGGCTCCTTGGTAACAGAGCTGGGATCTAAGAGCCAGTCTGTGCTTCTAGCCACCATGCCCGCCCCTGCCCTGATTTCACTGCCCCTTGAAACGAGGGCTTCCATCCACCAACAAGCGCTATTGCAAACTGCAGCAACAAAATTCAGTACAAGGCATGCCTCGGGGAGGGAAGGTTCCCTCCACCCCTCCACCTTTCTGTTTGGGCTGCAGAGCAAACGTCCCTAGGGAGAGGCAGTGACACAGCTCACAGCTTCCTTCTCTGTCCCCAGAACCAGCCCCGGATCATGGGGAAGCTGCAGTTTTTACCAGAAAGCTCTCTAACAAAACTGATTTGCCTCGATTAATGCTGCACTTCCTGGATAAGCCAAATGAAATAGAAGCTCATTTATTGCTTTTCTTTCATTAGCTAATGGCCAGTGAACACCTCCACTGGGTGCTGGGCACAAGAAGGTTATCAGGATCAAGTCATAGCTTGGACTGGTGCAGGGAGAAAGTCAAAAAGACAGAAAAATAGACACCTGGGCAATGCTGCACCAATGGTATCCATGCAGGGGTGGGAGGGCCCAAAGAAGTGCCCCATCCCAACTGGGGAGAACAGAAAATAAAACCTGAGATGAGGTCTGGAGGGTGAGTAGGAATCAGCCAGGAGAAGTGGTGTGGGGAGGAAGGGGAGGGGTCAGAGGGACAGCACGTGCAAAGGCCAGGTGGTCAGCATTAGGGAAGCCTGCTCTAATGGCTAAATCCTCTCAGTCCCAGGAACATGGACTGTGCGATGGGAACTGGGGAAAGCCTGGGCAGACAGGGTGCAGCCTTGAGGCTGAGGACAAGGGAAAGCCATGAAAGGTAGCTAAAGCCACATTTACTGCTGCTCCTCATTGGCCTGGCGCTCCTTTCCTGGCTGCCCGCAGCTAGGTGGGGCCTTGTGAGTGCTTCTAGGTGTGGCCAATGGGCTGTGAGCGGAGCAGAAGTGAGACATGTCCCTTCCAGGCAGAAGCATCTAAAATCCAGTGCATGGGGCCTGCAGGCCTCCCTCCCGACCCCTGCCAAGGAGAACCTGGAGCTCCACGTGCTAACAGACAAAGCGGCTGGGGGATCCGAGTCGTCCTTCTGCGGGAAGCTCCCCTGGAAAGGTGCTCGAACCACAGCAGACCTTGTGTGAGGGAACAGTAAATGTGGGGCTCAGCCCCTGAGGTTCTGAAGTTTGTTTACAGAAGCATGGGAGAGCGAGTCCCACCAGACTAAACCACAACACCGCATACTCGGTGACTCACAGTCGGGGACTTGCTTGGTTAGACAGGCTTAATAGGTATCAAACAAAGCTGGATGAGAGATATTTAGGGCTGGAGTAAGCACTTGCCAGTGGGGTCATGCCCACCAGGATCTGACTCCCGTCTGTTCCACAGGCTGAAATCTTCTTGTACGCTGTGGTCACATGATGAATGAGTAAGGGGTGGCATCAAGGGAACACCAGGGAGCTCCAAGGAAGCCTCAGGGCTTTGCTACTGGTGGCCTAACGCACCCCAACAATCGGGTTTTACAAATGCAATCCATCAAGAGTGTACATGGCTAGCTCAGCCCAGGAGGACAGGTCCCACTGTTGACTCAAGAAAAAAGGCCAGCTGTCTCTGCCAGCGAGCTGTCATGTCCACCTGGGATAGGTTTAGAGCCTGAGAGACAGAGGAGCTGGAACTCAGGTTTTTTTATCTGCTCAGGCTGGGACATCAGCTCCCCTCCTGCAGGGCCTGGGCACCAGGTCCATGTGAAAAACGGCCCAGCCCCAGTGTCTGCGGCTGATCTGACACCAGCTGCTCCACTTTTCCTGTCTCCTTCCTGGAGCTCGGCGTGCAGCCCCATGGCCATCTGTGAAGGGAGCTTTGCAGGCAGGCTTAATCATCACCAATGTCTTCAAGGGGCTGCTCCGGCCTCCTGTAAACCCAGCCCCAGCCCCATGCCCTTGGTCCTCGGTCACTCTCCTTTCTGAGTCAACAAATGAATTCTGAATCCAGCAGATGACACACTAGTTTCCTCAGTTTCTCATGATTCGGTCTCATCGCACGGGCACTAATCTTAAATTCACAGATCCTGAGGATGATTTCAGAGGCAGTGGGCCTGGAGCATTCATTCTCCAGATGGGAAGACTGAGGCCCAGAGAGGAGGTGGAGTCATGCTATAACTTCAAGCCAAAGCCAGAACCAAAGCCCAGGTACCCGCGGCATAGAAAAATCTCTTAAACATAAAGCAAACACACACGGCTTATGTACATGCAAGTATTAAGTGGAAGGTTGTTCCCTCTTGGTTTCGAGATGACATCACTAAGTGCTTGCAGTCAACGGTACGTAAGGTAGAAACCATACTGGCATCGGGTTGAATATTTAAAGATCTGATGGCCTCCCCTACCTTAGAAATCCAGAGACACGCCCAGCTGGGTCCTGTAGGTGAAGAATTTTCTCTGGATTCCCCATCTCCTGGCCCTGCTGTCCTCCATGCGGCTGATGGATGGGGTCTTTCCACGAGGGGGTAGGACAGCCCTCAGCATCATCTTCGGGTTCACATCCAACCACCTCTACAAACCAGGGAGAAGAAAGAGCCCGCTGAAGGCCCAGGACTCACCTACCCCCATCAGCTAACCGTGGCCCTCCCCCAACCCAACCACCTGAAAAGCGCCAACCACCGGGTGCAGCGGTGGGAAGTGGGGCTGGGGCTCACAGAGCATCAGATGCCCACCACAGTGAGGGCATTACAGTCCTTGTGTTTCGCCTGTAGACCCAAAACCCGTGACCGCCACAGATGAATACGCAGATGAACAAATGGTGTTTCAGAAACATTTACAGACTTGCTGACCCTTTAGTATGTGCGCTCATGCTGCAAAGCCCCAGGGACCCCCTGATCTCACCCAACATTCTCCCACCCCAAGTGCCCTGCAAGATGCTGGACAAGCCCACGAGGTGCAAAAGGCAGGAAGCTACCTATTTCAATCATTCTAATGAATCAAGAAAGCCCCTGCCCAGTGCTGCCCCTAAGCTTCTCCCCTGAGCACTCCCCATCATGTCCCCATCATGACAGGATCCCTCACTTCAGCAGCACGAGCACTACTGAAGAGTAAAGGACAAAGGTTTCCAAATCCAACAGACACAGGTTCAAACCCCAGCTCTGCCCCTTAGTAACTGAGGGTCCTCCTGCACCTGTCCCCTCAGTGTCCTTATCCATAGGCAGGTAAAATCACAGAACCTACCTCGGGGTGTAAGGTGAGGGTCAGGTGACTATATGGAAGTCCCCGGCACAGTGCTTAGGACACTTCTTGCGGGGGGTGAGGGGAGGCAGTATTAGCTCTTCTGGGTCCCAGTGGGCCACTCTTAACCCAATGACATCCAACATACTTAACAGCACTTGCTCTGCAGGATGCAGACCCCCTCTGGGGTCTACCTTGATAATAAGGAGTTGGGAAGAGGTCCAGAGTAGAAGAGCAAATCCATGGGGCTCCCACCATTTCCAAAGGACTTCTGCAAACATGAAATCATTTAATCCTCCCAGTGATCCTGACCTACACTATTGCTCCTTTTCTACAGACCAGGAAACCCCAAGGCTCACAGTCCAAGCCATTCATTTGTCCAATTTATACAGCGAGGTGAACCCCAAATCAGTAGTCCACCCATAGTCTTTCCCATACAGGGCGGGAACCCAAGAACCTGCTCCCACTCGTGGAACCACACTCCCCCCCCTGGAGAGAATATTTCCAAATGCCCCAGAGAGAGGCTCACGGCTAAGACGGAGCTCCACGTGCGGCTGGGCGCTGAGCCCCTCACAGCCCTCTTTTCCCCCATTAGGAAAGTCTGCCGCTTCCGGCTGTGGCCCGGGAGCAACTAAGCCACTCTGAGCGACCCGCCTCCTCTGCGGAGCTGGGTACCAAGGGTGGCCTCCTCATAGGCTGCTGTGCTCTGTGGCAAGGTTGGAGGCCGCCTACCGCACCCCCGCTTCCCCGACTCGGGCCCACTCCTGACTCAACACAGACGCCCCCGATCTAGCCCTCTCCCGCCTTCAGAGGTGGCACGTGACCCAGATCCACCCAATCACGGTGCCCCAACCGCCCGCCGCAGTGATTGGGGCGTGGGTGGGCACATGACCCAAGGAGGACCAATCCCGTCCCTGCAGGAACTTCATGAAAAGAGCTCTCTTTTATCTCAGCAGCGGCGACTGGCCCGCTGGAGGCCATGCCCTCCGCTGGCTGCTGGGGGAGGAGTCAGAGCTACTGGTGGGGGCGGGAAGGCAGGTTTCCCCAAAGGAGATTGAGATGCTCTTTCCAGAAGAAGCTGGAATGTGGGCTGGGTTGGCCAGAACCACGGGTGGTCATCACAGGCAGCAGCAGCAGCAGCAGGTTGTAGGAACTGAGCTGACATGTTGCCAAATAGACCACCGGTGTCCCGGGGATCCCAAAGTACTCGGCTAACTCCCAGCTTCTGGAAGGAGGATCCAGGTCACAAAGCGATTTAAGGGCCCCAAGCAATGCATGGAGTATTTGAATTCACTGCCCAGCTTGGATGCGGGGCTCAAATGATTCGAGTTTTATTTGCAACTCGCCACTCTTGCTGACACTGTAATTAGATTGTCAGGATACTTCTTTAGCGCCAGGCTTTGCTTCCGCCCGGCAGCCTCCTCGGGGCTTGGTAGTAAACAGAAAGTTGGATGCAGATGCGCCGGAGCAGCAGAACTGCGGCGGTGGGATTGCGGCAGCAGCTGTGTCTCTCTCTGCAGGTGCACCCCCGTCACCGGTCCCCTGCTGCCCTCCGGCAGCACTGGCCGAAAATGCCCTCGTACAGCCAGCTGCCTTCCACCAACACCACACCTGCCAGGCCAACTCGGCACCTGGGCCTGTCCTTCCTCCCTCCTCAGTCTTCTTCCAACCCCGCACGCAGCTCCCCCATCCTTTTCTCTCACCATCCTCCCGACTGCTGTTACTGTTAGTAAGTCTTAATATCTAGTAGTTGAAGCTCTCCAACTTTGCGATCTTCCTTGAGGTTGGGTTGGTTGTTCTGGATATTTACATTTTCATATAAATTGAAGAAGCAGCTTATCAGTTTACACGCTCACACACCCCTGTTGAGAATGTGAGGGACCGTACTGTACCTGTAGGTTAATTTGAGGATAATTCAATTCACCAATATACCATATCTTTCCATTTGTTTATGTCTTTTAATATTTTATAGTTTCCTGCATAGATTCTTACACATCTTTCATTAGATTAATTTCTAGGTATTTGATTTTTTGATACTGTTACAGTGTTGTTTTAAAACTTCATTCTATGATTGTTTCTTGCTGCTATATAGAAAAGCAATCGATTTTTGTATGTTGACTTTGTATCTAGGAACTTTAATAAAATTCATTCATTTATCAGTAATTTATCTGCAGTTCTCCTGGATGTTCCAATTACTCATATAAGACATCTACTTATGGTTTTATTTCTTCCTTTCCAATTCTGATACATTTTCTTTCTTTCTCTTGCTTTATCTTACTGACTAGGACCTTAGTACAACTGTGTATCAGCCTTGATACAAACATCCTTCAACTTTTCACCAAGTTTTTTTTATAGATACAACCAATCAGATTAAAGAGGTTCCCTTCTATGGGGCACCTGGGTGACTCAGTCGGTTGGGCAGCTGCCTTTGGCTCAGGTCATGATCTCAAGGGTCCTGGGATCGAGCCCTGCATCAGGCTCCCTGCTCAGCAGAGAGCCTACTTCTCCCTCTCCCTCTGCCTGCTTCTTCTGCTCTCTATCTCTCTGTCGAATAAATAAATAAAATCTTAATAAAAAGTAAAGAGGTTCCCTTCTATTCCTAGTTTGGTAAGAATTTATTTTTTTTTTTTTGACAGACAGAGATCACAAGTAGGCAGAGAGGCAGACAGAGACAGAGAGGAGGAAGCAGGTTCCCTGCTGAGCAGAGAGTCCGATGTGGGGCTCGATCCCAGGACCCTGAGATCACAACCTGAGCCAAAGGCAGAGGCTTAACCCACTGAGCCACCCAGGCGCCCCTGGTAAGAATTTGTAATGAATGGATGCTGGAATTTATCAAAAGCGTTTTCTACTTATATTGAAATAGCATAATGATGTTTATGCCTTTATCCTGTTAATATGAGAAATTGCATTGGTTGATTTTAAATGTTAAACCAACTGTGTATTTCTCAAATAAATCTGATTGGTCATGACACATTACTTTTTAATCTATCATTAAATTGATGCACTGATATGTTTAAAATGTTTGCCCCATGTTCAAAAAATCAGCCTATAATTTTTCTTTCTTGTAATATTATCAGATTTTATCAAAGTTATAGCCTCATAAAATGAGTAAGGAAGGACTCGTTCCATCTTCTTGTATTCTCCCAAAGAATTTTTGCTATTTGTATTTCTTAGGTGTTTCAAATATCTTTGCCAGTGAAGCCATCTGGACCTGAAGTTTTCTCTGTGAAACGGTTTTAAATGATAAATTCAATTTTCTTCTTAGGTAAAAGACTCTATTGAACCAGGAAGGACCCGGCTAAGTTGGGGCCAGATGGTCAGCTGCTTGAAATGCAGCTCCTGTATCACAAACGTGTTCCTTTGGATTTGGTTCATCATTCCCCAGTGATTCCCATCTCAAATATAAACACTCTTTGAGGAATTGAGCCTCTTCCCTAGCATCCCTGATGCCTGCCCCCAAGACCGAACAGAGACCAGTGTGAACATCAGAACAGAGAGGTGAGAACGTGAGAACTTTCCATTGGGTGTCTGATTGATACTCAAGAGAGTGGAAAGAATTTTGTAGAAAGATTCAGAGGCATTTTTCCCAAGCATCGCTAACCAATTTCCCTGGGCCCTGAACCTTTATAAAGGATGACCTAAAACTCACCAACAAGGGGGTGAACTCTGTCCTTTTCAAAAGCTTCCTGAGTTCCTAAAGTGAAGGCCACCAATTAGATCAGGACAAATTGCCTGGGGGAAAAAAAAAGGGAAGGTCTGCACATGTAGCAGCTGTGAGGTGACAAGGAAAGCTGATGGTCTTGCTGGTTACACTGGCCTGAGATGAATGACTTTTATTAGCCTCGTGCCACTGAGACAGAATCACCCACCCAGCTCCCAGCCCGAGTTTAATTTCACATCATGCAGCTTTCATAAATGAGCGATTGGGAGCAATATTTATCAGGGAAATCTTTTTGTACACATAGCCACCAAACCCAGGCAACATTTTTCTTCTTTAATTTCCATCTTGTGCTTCCTGCAGAAACAAATATGCGTGAAAGAGCCAAGACAGGAAACATGAACGTTTCTTCCAGAAACACCCTGTTGGAAGGGATGGAAACTCAGCAGAGGGGCTGAAGAGGTAAGGTTGTTGCCCCAGGGCCCAGGGTCAATGGGAAGGTGCATTTTGTTTGGAACAAGTGATGTGGTGGTTTTTTTGTTTTTATGTTTGAACTACAAAAAAAAAAAAAAATTTCAGGGAATTAATATAAAAATCCAGCTGTCTGGCTTCTCTTGAAAAATCAGCTCTAATCACACTGGTGGGCAAGAGGGGGACAATCAGGTGGCAGGGAAATAGGCGTGGCACACACTCTCCAGTTTGCCTTCCTGTGTACTTCACTCATGCCTGGTCATGTCTATCGAGGGGTCAACTCATTTGCACCAGATGGTTCTGGTGTTCAAACTGTAAATCCCACATCCTCAGAACCATCCCAGTCCCGGACCACCCAAGACGGTTGGCAACCTTAGATACCTACTTGGCCCTGATCAACAGAGTAGATGACATTCACATGGTGCGTGTTACAGGCTAAGCAGAGTTCTGGGCATTTTAACCAGATTAACTCACTTAATCCTTAGCCCAGTGCTCCATCCATCCCCATTTTATAGGTGAGAAACCAAGGCACAGACAACAGGAGTCATACACAGCCTGGGGGACTCCACTATAAGTTGAGACTTCATTGTTTTTCCCTGGATGGGGTCTCTAAGCCAGGTGAGCCGAGACTCCGTATCTTGGGCTCTTGTGAGAGAAGTAGGCACATGACCTGTTTTTTTTTTTTTTTAAGATTTTATTTATTTATTTGACAGAGAGATCACAAGTAGGCAGAGAGGCAGACAGAGAGAGGGGGGGATGCCGGCTCCCTGCTGAGCAGAGAGCCTGATGTGGGACTCGATCCCAGGACCCTGAGATCATGACCCGAGCTGAAGGCAGAGGCTTAACCCACTGAACCACCCAGGCGCCCATAACCTGTTTCTTATCCACTTGTCACTTTGGCTTTCTTTGTAGCAGATGCTGTTCTTTGCATACTCAACAGCTAGTCCCCCCCGCCTCAATTTTTTGTAGAGCCCAACATGTTCAGAGTAGGTGGTACTTTTGCCAGCCCCAGAGAGTGAATGGAGATGATCCCCAGCATGGTTATTTTACTCTCCTTTCCTTGGTTTAAGACATGGTATGCGGCCCACTTTTGAGCAATGAGATTCGAGAAGAGATAAGGGGAGGTCTTTATTCCCTGATAAAAGTAGTGACAAGGGATGCCTGGTTGGCTCAGTTGGTTAAGCAGCTGCCTTCAGCTCAGGTCATGATCCCAGCGGCCTGGGATTGAGTCCCACATCGGACTTCTTGCTCAGCAGGGAGCCTGCTTCTCCCTCTGCCTCTGCCTGCCACTCTCTCTGCCTGTGCTCGCTCGCTCTCTCTCCCTGACAGATAAATAAATAAAATCTTAAAAAAAAAAAAAAAGTAGTGACAAGAAGGAGGCCTTCACCAACTTCCTATTTTAATGAGATTGTATGAAGATGTGATGCTTGGAGCTATGGCAGCCATTTTGTGACCTAAGGATAAGCCTAAGGATGGAAAGTCAATGGATTCAGGAAGGTAGAGCAGAATGTAGAAAGAGCTTCAGTCCCTGATGACAGAATTAAGCTACCAAACCACCTGCGGACTAACCCTCCCCCAGATTCCTTTAGGTATTACTTAGGACACTGTAAGTTCATTATACTGTTACTTGCAACCAAACATATCCTAACTGATATACTATGGAAACCTCAAGGACTCCTTTACTGTTCCCATAAAGTCTAGAGCAGCCTACTCTCTATTTTCCTTCTCTCTGGAATTCACCCTGATTTCTTAGGGACTTCCAAGGTTTGGGGGGCAGCTCCTAAGTATGAGGCATCCCCAGACCCACTCTGACCATAACTCCCCATTGAAGCAAAACGAGAGAGAGAGAGAGAGAGAGAGAGAGAAATGAATTGGTTGATAAGCCAAAAGCACACCAAGCAGAAGAGAGACAATTCAAGAGAAGGGACGGTTCCCCCCACTTCACCTGGTAAGTGATGTGTTGAGTGCCTACAGGGGCCAAGAACTACCCCATTTCCAGCCCCTTCAGGCCCTCTCAAAGCACCTCTCCTTCATTACTGTGCCTTCGGGTCCTGGCTTTGACACTGACTCCCTGTGTGGCTTTAACAAGGCCCCTCACCTTTCTGTGTCTCAGTTTCCCCATCCTTAGGGTAAAGATGAGGACAGTTCCAACCTCATAGTCCTTTGTGATGACCGTGATAAGACGATGATTGTAATGTTTCCAACAGAGCTCCGGGCACATAGAAATGCTCTGCAAATGCTTGTGGTTACCTTTGTCATCAAGGTGGGAGGTGGGGCAAGAGAGGACCCATGCACCCATTGTCCTGTTTGCCGGCAAGGGACCTAAAACTGAGAGGGGCAACCTGCTTTTCCTAAGTCACCCAAATAATAAGCAAATAATTAAATCTGATTTTTCAGTCCAGATTTGTCCAAATTCAAACCTCTTCCCCAGAGTGGGGTATGACTTTGAAATAGGCGATAAGGACAAGGGGAAACTGAGAATGTTCATTCATATCTGGGACCCTAATGATAAAGAAAAGCAGAGAGGCTCTCTGTAAGGCAGGCCACGTGTTTTTACTGAGGCTTTTGATTCAGGACGATCACCCTTGGCGAGAGAATTCAACCGCTTCCAGAATATCGAGAAGGTTAGCCCCTAATGGCAAAGAAATCCACCAGCTACTGCCAGATGGTCTCTGAAGCCACCAAACCACAGGACTTGATTATGGGACAGGAATAAGGTCTCAGGCCCCAGACTGGAGAACAACATCCAATTGATTCTCCAATGACTTCAAATTAACTGTGAGCCAAACCAGGCGGTTAGTTGTATAAGCATAGATCTCTTTGTGGTCTTAATTAAATTTCCTCTAGTCGAAATACACTTTGAGATTTTCAGAAGGAAGACATAATACTCGGGAAATGCATCTAGACCTCAACTCTGTGTATTGTGTAATTAGAGTTCAGGTCAGCTCTCCCCAGCCCCCACAGCATGGATAAGCACTCTTTTGTTGGATAGTAATTATTGATAATTTTTATTAGCAACATCCTCATAACATCTACATTCCCACTGCCCTGTGGATTTCCACCCGTCCCCTACAAGGCAGCAAGCTACAGCCCCTGGGCCCAATGTGGCCGCTGCTTGTTTTCGTAAATCAAGTTCGGGAACACGGCCACCTCGTTCATTTATATATTTCTCCTGGCTGCTTTCAGGTGACAACATTAGAGGGAGACCTTATGTGGCCGGCGAAGTCTGAAACGTCTGTTCTCTGGTGCTTCGCACAGTGTGAAGGACACCTGCCGAAGGACCTTGTTGGCCACGCCTGGGGGTGACATCACCCAGAAGGCCATAGGGAGTGCTGAAGGATCTGGAAGTGGAGGTCTAGTGGCCCCTGCTGTCAGCCAGCAGCCCCACCCCATCCCCTCCTCAGCCCTTCCAGCTGGGCAAGGCTGCTTAATGAGAACACCTGTAAGTCTACCCGAGGGCTGTCTTTGGCCTTGCCAGCCCATCCTTCCGGAGAGCAGGACCTGTTGAAGTGCCATGGGGGCGGTCCCCTTCCCAACAGGCGGCAGCCCTCAGTCAGCGACAGCCAGGGTGGGTGAGGGTCCATACCCCGGCTCCCCTTCCCGCGCTGTTCCCAGGGCTCCCAGCAGGACTGAGCTCTTGTTGCCCACACAGGAACAGTAACTGCCCCCACAACAGACCCTCTCTTGTCCTCTGTCCCTTCCCCACTTTGCATGGTTTCAACCTTGCACTCATAGCCTTGCCACAAGGTCTGCTTCTGGGGGAAACCAAGCCAGACAGCTGGATCCTCACTGAAGAAAGAGCACCTGGGTTGCACCTCAGAGAGAGTATGCTGTGGGCCCCAGGGAATCTGGTGACTGTGGTCACAACTGGCACCTTCTGCATGGCCCCCAGACATCTGGGACTCTGCCTTCTCACTCACCTCAATGCCTCCCCCACAGCCAATCAACACCAAAGCCAGAGCAGCATCTCTTCTGAATGTTTCACAAATCTGTCTACTTCTGCACCCTTCCACTGCAGCGGCCCTGGGCCCAGTCCCCGTCCTCTCTCACTCGAACCACCAACTATATGCTAACCTCCTCTCTGAGCTGCCTGACTCTGCCCTTGTCTTCGGAACAGCAGCTAGACTGGTCCTGTTCCTCCCTGCTCACTTCCTGCCATGGCCCCCACCTCACTCAGAATAAAACCCAATGTCTCCCTATGCTGTAGAGACATAGATGATCTACCTGCCCATCACTACTCTGACTCTATCCCATGTCACTCACTCCACTCCTTGCTGGTTCCCAAACACACCAGCAATACCCCAGGACCTTTGCACATGCTTTCTCTCCCTGGAACACTCTTCCTCCAGATGTAGGTTGCTTGCCACCTCAACTTGTTCAGTTCTGCTCAAAGATCACCTTTTCAGCAAGACTGTCTCTGGCCATCCTATTTTAACTGCATGTCCCCTCCTGACATGCAACACTCCCTCCCTCCCTCGGTTTGTCTCCACAGCACTGACCACCCTCTGGCCTGAGGATGGCTTTTACCTGCTTCCTTTGCTTAGTGTTCATCCCTGCCCCCCACCAGAATAAGAGCTCCATGAGGGCAAGCAATTTCATTTGTTTTGTTCCCTGCAGCATCCACGAAGCCCAGCACTGTCATGAAGTATCTTGAGGAAGAGAGACCCATTTTGACAGCAAACCACATTTGAACTTGAGCAAATATAATTCTCTGCTCCAGCTCAATATTTACAATGAAGATTTTTGAGAAACAAAATCAGATTTTCAGTGACAGGGGTGCACTGGAACATGTACCACAGCTGGGAAGAGTGAACTTGTTACATGGAAGTTGCCGTTTCTGGGCCACCCTCGAGAGTCAAGCTGGGGACTCACAGTCTGTATGAACCCAAGAATGGAAGTAGACCCTTTAGCATGCAGCAGGACAGAGAGGGCTTTAAACAAGATCCAAAAGGGGCGCCTGGGTGGCTCAGTGGATTAAGCCTCTGCCTTCGGCTCAGGTCATGATCTCAGGGTCCTGGGATCGAGCCTCACGTCGGGCTCTCTGCTTGGTGGGGAGCCTGCTTCCCCCTCTCTCTCTGTCTGCCTCTCCACCTACTTGCGATCTCTGTCAAATAAATAAATAATTTAAAAAAAACAAGGTCTGAAAACCGTGTGTTCCCAGGGACTCACTGAATAGGGAGAAATAATGACCCAGCTCTCAGGAATGTCCACTTTTTGACCTAGAAGAGATTTTAGACACCACCTAGAGCACCTAGTATTCTGTAAACCTGGGCCAGGAGATGGTTTTAAGAGTTCAGGAGTCCAGCAGTAAGCGACATTGTATCCACCTATTAAGAAAAGTATTTCCTTTAATATGTTTAATTATTTACAAATCGCATATGGATGCCACTCTTAAATTATATTATGCAAATTATAACACATGCAAAAAAACTAAAATCAATGTTCTCAGGTTTTCTCCCCACACCCTGCTCCCCCCAACCCGGCACACCCCAGCCATGTGACCCACCTTGCAGAGGAACCTGGGAGATACAGCCTGAAGGTTGGGGTTAGGGTTTAGGGGCCTCAGCAGTAGGTCTATGGGGCACAGAAGGCTTAAAGGGGACCTGCTGCTTACAGAAAGAGGCACACGAAAGCCCTGGATAAGTATCTGTGAGAGGAGCGTATGCAAGTATGAATGAATGAATATTAGCGCCACTGTTTTCAGAACAAAAATAATTGTAACAGCAGGAGCTAGGTTTTATTATTTCAAGTTCTGACAACAACCACACAGCAGAGATAGTTTCTTCTGACATGACACCAATGCTCAGAGAGATGCCTCCTCCCACCCTCGCAGTTGGTAAGGGGCAGAGCTGGGACCCAGTCCCCGGCCGCCTGACTTGGGACAACCTGCCCATCCTCTCTGCCAGTGGCTTCAATCTGGGGACTGGAAGGGGATCCGGTGACCCGGTCAGCTCAGTCACCTGAGCCCCGAATGCCATCTCCCACATCTCAGTCACCGGTTGACCCAGAACCTGCCCACGTATCTCCAGGGATGGGGCTCCCACTCTCACGTTTAGAGAACTGGAAAATTCTTGATTTGGAGCTTTAATTGGTCTCCTGTGACTTTGCCTATGAGTTCTACTCTCAGGAGCTTTAGAAAACAGGCCTATTCTTTCAGATAAATGGCTGTGTGTGTACTGTGATAGGAGACTGATAGATAATATGATGTTATTCTATCTTGATAGGATATTTACATATAATTAAGATTTATGAAATGCTTACTATGTGCCAGACACCTAACAGATATCCCACTTACCGCATTATGAACTAGAGATCGCCAGATGCCCTTCTTCAGGTGAGAACTCCAAAGTTCAGGGAGCCTGCATCGCCTGCCTAGAGCCCCACAGATAAAACACACCAACCAGCCTTCACACCCGTGCCCAAGGTGACCTTGGCGCCCTGCCCTCAACCACCTTATATCCTTCCACCCTCCCAGGCCTAGAGCCTGGTTCTTTGCCTCCAAGGAAATTCCACTTGTGTTATTCAAATCATTTTCTCCTTAAAATAAATTTAGGAGGCACCAAATTCACCCATAGTACCATCACATACAGATAATGATTATTAATATTTTCATATATAATATATACACATTCATATATATGTATATACATACATCATATATATACATTTTTCATATATATGTATACCCACACGCATATATATAATCTGTCTGTAGGCAGATGGTTTTGTTTTTTACAAAACCGAGATCATACTACGCTTGTTACTTTGTCACCTTATTTTCTACCCAACAATATATCTGGAACATCTTTCCATAGCAACAGAAAGTTGTGCTTTCTGTTCAATTTTATAACTGCTTAGAATTTTGCCACGTGTAGATACCAAAGTATATTTAACTAGCTACCTCTTGTTGGACATCAAATTTTCTCCAAATATAAACCGGCCAGCACACTTCCGGGCACTACTTCTTTGTGTACATTTCTCACTGTCTCGAAGGTTACTGCCCGGAAGGAAAATTGTTGGGGCCGAAGGTCATGCCCTGCCCTAAGGCCTCAGGGGAATCCTGCTGCTCCTACCAGCAGCTGGGAGAGGGCTTGTTTCCTCACCCCCAACCCACGTTGAGTATTACCTTTTTTAAAATCTTGGCCAATTTATCAGCCAGGGGGAAAAAAACAATAAAACTGCATCTGGTTTTAATGCGCTTGTGTTTCATTACCAGTGAGATTGGATTTCTTCCAACATCAGACAGTGCCCTCCGCGTCCGTAATGTCAGGACAGTGTCGCGGAGGGCACAAAATGTCCCGGGCGGGCTTCCAGCGGGCATAGGATTTGGAAGCATTGGCCAAGGGGGTCTCTGCTGGAGGGGTCCACTGGTCCCAGCAGGCACACTGCCCCGCCGCCAGGGCCCTAAACAGTCTCAGAGGTCCATGGAGACCAGATGAAGATTCCTCTAGCCCAGACACCCCAGGGTGGCATTCAGCCCTCGGGTCTGTCTGCTCTGCCTCCGCCAAGGCTCAACTCTGTGACCACCAAGCCAGTACTCGGTGCCAAGCCGGCTCCTGCCCCAGATCCTCACCTCCTCCCTGCACTGGCCCAGAACAGCCAAGAAACTCTCTTATGCCCCCAGGGAAGGCTGCTGGTGCTCGGCTTTCCCTGGGTCTGGGGAGTCTGGGGGGCTGGGGGCTGTGCATAAAAACACTGGTGTGGTTTTTCGCTTCCCTCCCTGACAGTTGTCTCCAAGCCAGGAGGTGGGGAAGATTCAGCTGAGCCATCTATTTGCTCACAAGGCTGCTGAACCTGAGCCACTTTACAAACTCCAGAAATACTTCTCGCTTCTGTGCTCTGCACCGTGAAGGGTGTGACAGTGACAGACCAGCCCCATGGAGCAATGCTGTGAGAGCCACGGGTCGGGGGCACTAGGCATGGAGAGCTCTGGCCGTGTCCATCTGCCCAGCATCTCTCCGCCTTCCATGGAAACAGCTCCTCTCACCCCTCCCTGCCTCACCCTTCATCCTCTACTTCCCATGCCCCCACGTCCGGTCTGTGGCATAGGCTGGGCTCTGGACCAGGTTCAAGTCCCATGCTGCCAGGGACCAAAGATGTTACTGACCTTCTCAGAGCTCAGTTTGCTCGTCAGTAAAATGGAGTAATGATACCTGCCTCGCCAGGTTGTTCTGGAGATTTGATGAGGACATGTCGGTTTACACCATTTTGGAAATGACTATGGAGAGGCCATTAGGTTTGTAGGGTCCAGCTCCTGCCGGGATGACTAGGTGCGCTCCAGTGTAATCACCCCCCAAATGCAAGCCAACGGGCGGAAGCTTACCAAGAGATTCTAGTTATTTAATCTCCCTGCCGTGCCCAGGCCCTTCTGTGGCCTCAGATATGAGTTCTGACACCAGGTACATGATCACTGATACTTGTTGGCTTGAACAGGGATAACGTACGTATGAAGCTTCGAGTTCCTTTTAGCTTGCAGCAGCTCAGCGGTCCCTAGTTGGCAGCCACATCTTGTCTTCCATCCATCCATTCCACAATCATCGGGGAGCCCCAGGTGAGCAGTTCCACGCTGAGGAAATCCTGAGAGGAGCAAGGAAGGGCGCCATTGCAAGGTGACCGTCACGCAGAAGGCGGCAAACGGGGACACCCTCGCCTACTACCACTACTAGACAGACATCGGCCACACCATCTGTGACAAAGGAACTCTGCCCCACCACCCGAGCAGCAACTGGCCCAGAATGCTCAGGACTTGGGCAATGCCTACCAGCTTCCCGAGTCGGTCCCGGGGTCCCCATGTCACACTCCGTGTGGGAGAGGTGCTTCAACAGAGGGGCCATCCAGCTGTGAAGGAAGGGGGGCCAGGAGGCAAGCCCAGAGCATTCTTACCACTGAGCTCTGCTGCCGGGCCCTGGGGGAAAGGGAGAAAGAGAAGAAGGAAAACAAAGGAGGAGAGGGAGGACCCAAAGGCCTAAATAAAGAATGGCACATTCTCTCCCACACACCCATTTTGAACAACCACGTCTCCCTTACAGTAAAGTTAACTCAGTCTTGCCAGACTCTGGGGCCTTCGGATCACCTAGAGGCTTATTAAACCCTTGGCTCCTAAGCCCCACCTCTAGGGTCCCCGTCAGCTCGGGCTGCCACACAAAGTGCCCCAGACTCGATGGATTAACCCATGGACACTGACCTGCACAGTTCTGGAAGCTGGAAGCCTGAGATCTGCTGTCGGCCTGGCCGGGTGCTCCTCCCCTCGCAGACAGCCCCCCCCCCCCCCCCCCCCCCCCCCCCCCCCCCCCCCCCCCCCCCCCCCCCCCCCCCCCCCCCCCCCCCCCCCCCCCCCCCCCCCCCGCCTCGCTGCTTCCTCACACGCGGGAGAAAGAGCTCAGGCATCTCTCCTTACAAGGGCGCTAATCTCATCACCAAGGAGCTACCTCCTGACCTCAGCTGAACCTAATGACCTCCCATAGGCATCACCTCCAAATATCAGCGCCTCAGGGGCAAGGGCTTCGACATAGGAATCTGGGGGGAACACGGTTCAGTTCATTCTGCCCTTGGCCCCCAGAATTCATGTCCTTCTCACATGCAAGATGCCTGCGTTCCCTCCCACCAGCCCCAAGAGCCTTAACTGCTCCAGCATCAACTCTAAAACCCGACGTCCGACGTCCGACGTCCCCCTAAATAGCGTCTAAATCAGGTCTGAGCGAGACTCAAGGAAAGTACGATGCGTCCTGAGGCACAGACACAGAGCTTGTGACGGCGGACAGGTTCCAGACACAATCACGACGCTGGAACCGGCGTAGGATGGACATTCGCACCCCAAAGGCAAGAAAGGGAAAGAAGGGATGACAAATTAAAAAACAGTGGGCACCTGGGTGGCTCAGTGGGTTAAAGCCTCTGCCTTCGGCTCAAGTCATGATCCCAGAGTCCTGGGATCGAGCCCCGCATCAGGCTCTCTGCTCAGTGGGGAGCCTGCTTCCTCCTCTCTCTCTCTCTGCCTGTCATCTCTCTCTCTCTCTGTCAAATAAATAAATAAAATCTTAAAAAGAATAAAAATAAAAACTTAGCAAGGCAAATCCCGTGACATCTTAAGGCTCAAGAATCATCCTAAGTCTGTGGTTCTGAGCCGGGGCCTGGAAATCTGCCATCTTCGTCTATGGTCTCAGGGTCCTCGCGCCTCGAGCAGCAGCGCGCTCCCACGTGGACCTGTCACAGTGGTAGACTGTCCGGCCTCACCTTGAACCTACCGAGTAAGATTCTGTGTTTAAACAAGACCTACCGTGTTTCGTGCACCCATTACCGTTTGAGAAGCCCTGCTCCCAGCGATTCTCACTGACAGAGTCCTAATGCCACTTGGAGCAAAATAAACAATGGCTAATAGCAGACCAGGCAGCGTTCGAAGTGCTTGGTGCCCAGTCATTCATTTATGAGTCAGGATAATTCCATGAGGTAGGGACTATTATTTTAAGATGTATTTATTTAAGAGGTAGAGAGAGAGAAAGAGAACGCATGGGGGGAGGGGCAGAAAGGAAGAGAGAGAGTCTCAAGCAGGCTCTGATCAGTGCGCAGAGCTGGACACGGGGCTCCATCCCACGGCCGCGAGATCATGACCTGAGCCAAAACCAAGAGTCAGACACTCAGTGGACTGCACCCCTGCCCCAGACGCCCCAGGTAGGGACTATTACTATCCCCATTTTATAGATGAGAACAGTGAGGCCCAGAAAGACTAAGGTCTCAAAGCTGGCGTGTGCTGGCGCTGGGATGCAAGCCCCACACTCGGTTGGTACATTCACTTGGGACTAGATGAGCCGTGTATCATCGTGGCTGCCCTCCAGGGCTCAGACACCTCAACCCAGGCATTCAGCACCTCTGCAGAAGCACCAAGCTCCCGCCTGTCCAGCGGCTAAATAACACACACAAAGTACATCAACTGTCCAGGGAGAAAAATGGCTGTCCAAACTTGGGTCTAATTAGTACATTTTTAAACTCAACCAATTTAGCAAAGAAATCAGTGCATGCAAGAAGACATGCCAGGGGATCGCGTGAGCCCCGCACTTAACTTAATTCTCCATCTCCAATCTGCTCTGAGAATTACATTCCAGAAGGTTCTGTGGCAAGAATGGAGGGCAAAGCAGGTAAAGACCATTTGTACTGGCCTCTATCCATCTGTAAGGGCTCATTTGGACACTTTTATGCGGTGTGCCCTCTGGACCGAAATGGTTTTATAAAACCAAGTGGTGTTCTCTGAATGGGAAATGTCAAAACAACAAAAACCCATAAAACAGGGCCGACTTGCTTTGGCGTGCCTTATTTCTGCCTGTGAGCACTCTTCTCTTTGTGATGTTGTTTGTATTCAGAGATCATTTTCTTCTGCTGCTGCGGCAGCAGAGCCCTTGGGTTGTCCCACTTCCGCAAAGACAAAGAGCCATGAGACCATCAAAAGTCACGAATGTCCTTCAACCAAGGAGAGCCCAAAAGTAGATTAATATGACCGTCATCTTAAGAAGTGGCTCTCCCCCAGGCTTCCGGGAAGCGATTCTGAGAATGGATGAAGCCACTAGCCAGTCGCCCCTAAGTCAGAAGGCTTTGGCAATGCGTGTTGTAAGACGAAACAAGGCTGGCAGGCAGTCTGAGCGGTGGGAACTTCACGTTTGTGTCCTAGCAAAGAGAAGGAGCAATGCCCTAACAGAGATGGGCTATTAAGGGCCTGAAGACTTTAGGACGTGGGGAGAATTTTCCCCCTCCATTTCCATGAAACCAGAAACCCAAGGGCAATAAACAAGCTCTCACACATGCAGCCAGAAGCAGAGCAGACTGAGACCAAACGCTGGGAAAA
Organism: Mellivora capensis; assembly: GCA_004024625.1. Lineage (NCBI taxonomy): Eukaryota > Metazoa > Chordata > Mammalia > Carnivora > Mustelidae > Mellivora > Mellivora capensis. Next base: position 38,217 of record PISX010017439.1, read on the forward strand.
GGAGTCCCTTTTGATGGAAAAGGATTATGTGTTTGTACACTTCCGCGTGGAACAGACCCCGCTCTCCAAGGGGCAGAGAGTGACCAGTTGGGCCGCAGAGCTGCCCTGGGCCCTCCAGTCAAGGCTGAAATCCATTTGTCTGTGGAGTAGTCGCAAACATTCTGGCAAAAGCTGAGCCCGACCATCCAGAACTATGACCGGGAGACTGCCCTTGGAGACAGGCCTTGGAAAGTCTGACCAAACTCAAACACAATTTTCAGTAAAGGAGAAAGAGCTCCCAGCAGCAGTATTTACAATACTGCTCAGTCAGTGGCTCAGTCATTAACTGTCTGCCTTCGGCTCAGGTCATGATCCCAGCATCCTGGGATCGAGCCCAGTATCAGGCTCCCTGCTCGGCCGGAAGCCTGCTTCTCCCTCTCCCACTCCCCCTGCTTGTGTTCCCTCTCTCGCTGTGTCTCTCTCTGTCAAATAAATAAATAAAATCTTAAAAAAAAAAAAGTTACTTGGTCCACAGGAGATTGGAGAGAGAAATATGGATCTATCGGGAACTGTATGACCATTAGATTGTTAAAGAGTGTCTGACAAATTGGGGAAATGCTTATGAAATGATGTTAAGTGGGGAAAAGAAAAAAAAGCAAGACCCAGAGTATAAAACCGATTTTTCTGTGCATATGCAGATACATTTTTTAAGACTAAAAAAATAAAAAATAAAGAAAAAAAACGAAAACAAACAAAAACCCTGCCAATGTTAAAAGCACTTAATCTTTGAATGGTGAAAATATGGTGGGCTGGGTTTTTTTCCCTCTCTCCTATCTGTCTGCAATTCCTAATTTTCCATAAAGAGCATGTATTACTCGGGGCGCCTGGGTGGCTCCGTGGGTTAAAGCCTCTGCCTTAGGCTCGGGTCATGATCCCAGGGTCCCGGGAACGAGGGAAGCTCGGCAGGGAGCCTGCTTCCCCCTCCCTCTCTGCCTGCCTCTCTGCCTACTTGTGATCTCTGTCAAATAAATAAATAAATAAAAAGCATGTATTACTCTTAGATTTCTAAAGCAAAGGCTGTGCATTGAAAATACGTTTTTCATATTGTTTCCTCGTAACAGCTACTATGTGTTGAAACAGTAAGATGTGCCTTGCATGCATTGTTTTGTTTTAGAGATTTAAAAAATTAGAAGAGGCAAGGACCTTGGAGTAGACACAGAAAGTGAAGCCCCAGGTAGGCTTGTCAGATAAACCACAGGATGTCCGGGTAGAATGAGATTTTCAGACACACAACGAATAATATTGTATGTGACTTAATTATGCTAAAAAAAAGTATTCATTGTGTATCTGAAAGTCTAATTAATGGAGCATCTTGGTTTGTTTCTTTGTGTTTCTTTGTTTCTTTATTCCTAGGGATAAGACCTCCATTAGTAAAGTGCCATGGGAGAGGCCTGGAAACCCACGCAGCAATCCTGGGATTCTAGAACAAGTCAGATGCGGGCCCCCACATTCTTCGAGCAAAGTCAGCACCCCCACATTCTTCGAGCAAAGTCAGCCCCAGGCAGGCCCAGAGAAAATCACCATGTGTCTCGAGTCCTCTTTTGTTACACCCTACTGTGGAAGAGAGCGAGGCTTCCTGGACTGATACAGGCCACCTGCCTGGAGCAGAGAGCCCCATAAAAGTGAAGGAGGCTTGGGATTCCCAGACCCCATGAAGCCATAGTGCTGAGCCCTTCAAAGCCATACTTTGGGGTGTGCCCGCGCCAGGAGATAGCAGGTTTCTGAGCTCCCTCTGCGCCGAGTTACTCGGCTGGCTTTGCTGTCAGTCATCAGGGTGAGAAGTGATTCACAGCCCCCAACCCCACACCCCACCCTACACCATCTGCTTTCATGGGACTCGTTGTGACAACCACATGGTCTTCAAACCCAAACTTAGACCAGCAGTTGGCATCCCGGTTGCCATTAGGATTTTGTCTGGGGAGTTTCAAGAAATGCTAACATTTGGTCCACTCCCAGAAATGCTGATTCATTCATCCAAGGTGGACCCAAGTGTGGATATTCTACACCAGATCCCCAAGGGATGCTAATGTCTCAGTAAGTCTAACCATCCTTCTGCTGGGTCACCCACAGTAAACCGAGTGCTAGGGACATGGGCCCCATAGTGGTGGGTTTTCGGATTTGCCTGCCACAGAGGGACACCGGGGTAAAGCCTACAGGCTCGCTGGAAAGCCTGGACAAGTTCAGCTCAGAGAGTGCACAGAATATACTTGGTGAGCGTTCTTTCTGTCTCTAGAATCAAGTAGGCTGGCTGACTTTTTACCCACACCTGTTATCTCATATAGTCCTTGGACACCGCTCCTTAAGGTAGATACCATCATTGTCCCCGTGTGAAAGATGAGAGAACCAAGACAGAGAAAGGTGACAGGTTTCCCAAGGCCGCAGTTCAGAGTAGTGGAGCTGGGACCTGAAACCGGGTGTTGGGGCTCCGGGCTCTCAATCTCCTCCTTATTAGAGGGAAAACCATCCACCTCCCCTTTCCTGGCCCTGGCCTGACTGTCCCCCTGCCTTGAAGGCCAGTCTCTTTTCTGCCTGCTGGTGGTAACCCACCCGGGAAACAGCCCTGGTCCTTTCTAGATGCTTCCAGACCTCGCACTAAGTGCCAGTTCGTCCATTCCTTTCTCTTTCTGCTGCTAAGCACACATGAAGCTGAGCTTCTGCTGTTCCAGGAACTTGCTCAACTCTGGCTGTGTACACTGGAGAGGCTTGGTGGGGCTTGAGATCCAGCGGGGGAGACCCAAAACAGACAAATATGGCCCCGGCAACTGCAGACACAGCCCCTAAAGCAAGCTCCCTGCTGACCCTGAGCACAGCAAGAAGCCACGTGGCAGTGTTGATCCGGAGCGGATGTGACCAGACCTGGCTGGCTGGCTGGGAGTGGCGGGTACATTGGCTGGGAGGGAAGGCAGGAAGGCCAGGGGAAAAGGCTAAAGTTGGAGGCCGAGGAAAGAATCAGATGAGACAGGAAGGGGCCTGGCCCAGCGAGGGTGAGGGTGGACATCTCCCAAAGAAACGTGCTGGTCGCTGGATGAGGGGTCCCGACAGGTTGCTTTGGCCCTTAGGACCCCTGCAGTATTTTCTGCTGTGGATTGTTCTACTAGTATGTGCATCGCTTCCAAAGTAATATACAAAATACTTAACAGTCAGGAGCCACCAGAGGACTGACCAGTCAGAACAGACAATGACATCAGGGCTGGAGCAGGGTCTCCCACTAGGCCAGGTGTTAACCCTTTCCTGGCTGGATAATATGGGGGGGGGTCTGGGTGCAGGAAGGTGTTCAAGGGCTTGAGAAGAAACTCTCTGTTGTCAATACCTTCACCACTGATGTTAGAACCAACGGCTCCTGCCCGCTGAGGCTTGCCCCACCTCACTAGATTTTAAGCTTCTAGAAATCAAGGCTAGACTTAATAAAGATGGGTTAGCTAGAAATCAACCAAACAGACAGCCCGTCCCAGGTGACAAGGCCCTTGTGAGGTCCTGGGTCCCTGCGGGGTAGACGTGCAGGGGAACGTCTCAAGCTTGCCTTTCGGAGATGAAACGCGGAGTCTGTCGGAATCGACTCCTGGGCTTGGGAGGGCTGTGCGTCCTCCCAGCCCCGGAGGAGAAGATGCGATCTGTGGAGGAGGGCTGCGGGTTCCTCCCTGGGGAGAGGCCGCTCCTTGCCGGGGCACGCAGGCGGTGGACGCTCTGAGCTTGGGCAGATGGGCCTGGGAGCCCAGCCCGGGAGCACGCGGTGGGGCAGTGACCCAGCCTGAGCCACTCTTTCTCATAATCGTCCTGCACTTTGTCAGGCTGAAGTTTTGACATCTTGCGGTGAAAAAAAAGTAAAAAAATCATGGTTAAGAACCAAGAGGCAGAGTAATTTATCCGAGTTGCCTGGGGCTAGCTCTGGCTGCCCCCTGCCCGACCAGGTGCTCCGTTCCCCACCGACAACCCGGGGAGAAATTCTTCTGCCCTCTTCGTTCCTCAGAACGATATTCTGAAGATGGATGAGAGAACATTAATAGCCACCGTGCTCGTGGGTCTTCCCCTCCCCCGCCCTCCCCCTCCTTCCTTTTCCCTCTTCCAGATGTCAAGCAGGTACTGATTTGGATAATGGGAGCACACAGACACAGATCCCTGCGGCTGGGAGCCCAAGCTTTTCTGGGGGCTTAACTTCACACATCCTCACAGCCAGCCTGGAGGTGGGGTTCTCATGGTCATCCTGAGGCTCCGAGAGGACAAAGGCCCACTGAGGTCACACTGTCCGTGAGAGGCAGATCTGGATGGAACCCACATCTCTCTGATTCCCCAGTCCAAGTTCTCGGTCTGGCCAGAGGTCATCACCACACAACAACCCTCCCGGGAAAATCCACCTTAAAATGGAAGACCCCCCCCCCCCATAAATTTAAGTTATGGTCAGCCTAAATGGCTTGGAAGAACAGAAAGAGTGTGAGCATTGGACTTGGACCAACCTGTATTGGAGTTCCCATTTCCCCGCTGACCAGCTGTGTGACTGTAGGCAGAGTATTTAACCTCTCTGAATCTCAATGCCTATCAAAAGAACAAGGATAGTCTGTCTGGCTTTGAAGAGTATAGAAATAAAGGCCCACAGCCAGGAATTTAAAAAAAAAAAAAAAAACAAAAACAAAAGCAGAGAAAGCTTTGGTCAGCCCTGAAGTCAGCCTTGTTTGACTGCCCAGTAGCTGTAGGACCTTGGATAACATACATAAGCATTCAGGGCCTCTGTTGCCTCATCTGTAAAATGGGCACAAGGGGTAGGCATGAGAATCAAATGTGACCATTCCCATCGAGTCCTGCTACTATGCTGATTCTGAGTACCAGTTCTTAGCATGCTCTGGGGGGTCTGCAAAGGCCTCCAGGACACCAGGCCGGGATGCCTCTGCATGGGGGTAAAAGCATGGGCCTGGAGCCATGCCCGAGTTTGAACCCTCGCTCTGCGGCCTCTGGCCCATGACCTTGGGCAAATGATTAGCCTTCCTGT